>JAECUM010004627.1:0-93555 GCA_016617855.1 Megalonaias nervosa | reverse complement strand
TGCGTGGGTTCGAGTCTAGGATTCGGCGAATGTGGATATGTGAGAAAGCTTGCCAGTAGCTTCTCGTGGGTTGGTGGTTCTTTCCGGGTATTTCCCGGTTTCTTCCCCACCATTAATACTGGCCGCCATGTATAGCCTATCGTGTGCTGAAAAATGGCGTTAAGCCCCACAACAACAACAACAACATATATATATATATACTCTGACTATAAAATACACAAAATGGACATTGGGAGTTTTTGCAAAGAAAATCATATTCAGGCTTGATAAATAATTGTTTCAACAGAAAACTTGTGCATGGGTATTGACTAGTATGCATTATATACATTGCAACAGGTGTGAAATAACCTTGGAGCTTGAGTGAATGGTTCATTGTACCAGGTAACTAGATCCGTACCTCAGCTAAGTTTGGATGTAGACCATTAAATTTTATTGATAAACATTATCCCAATCAACAGGTCCTTGTGAAAAAGACATTGAAAAGAAATGTGTGAAATACATCCCATTTAAATATTAATATATGCTGATAACTATTATGGCTTTGTACTAATGCATAGTCCCAAGAGGTAGAAACAGGTTTGATTTTAAACATGCTTCATCCCTACAACTTGAATGGGTCTGTTCTAAAGTCATTGTCCTGCTGTAAACAACATGTTGTTGTTGTTGTTTTTGTAGGGTTTAATGCCATTTTTTCAGCACAAGATAGGCTATACATGGCAGCCAGTATAAATGGTGGAGGAAGAACCTGGGAAAACCCGGAAAGAACCACTGACCCACAAGAAGCTACTGGCAAGCTTTCTCACATACCCACATTAGCTGAAACCCAAGACTCGAACCCATGCAGACAGAGGTGAGATTGTAGTGATCCATAATGGTGAGCGGTTTAGACCATAAACAACATGTAGTATGTAATTAGAAAACAAAGTACATATGTATGTATATGGTTTAATGACACATCAGTACAGTCCTGGCTATATAATGCCTAGTAAACTTAAGTATCCCACAAAAAGCATATGAAACAAAGAAAAGGCAAATAGGATAAAATTATTACAATACAGAGTAATATTTATTTTATGTAAACCTAGTTTTTTTTTAAAAAGTCTATCACCTTATCAGATGGAACATCATTGCTGGATACATCCCAGGTTGACCGCTCCGGTGGCCTAGTGGTTAGAGCGTCTGCTTCGGATGCGGGAGGTCGTGGGTTCGATCCCCGGTTGAGTCATACCAAAGACTTACAAAAATGGTACTAACAGCTGCCTCGCTTGGCGCTCAGCATTAAGAGGTTAGTGTTAGGACTGGTCGGCCTGGTGTCAGGATAATGTGACTGGGTGGGACATCATCCTACATGTCTGCGGCATGATGCCCCAGTGCTAGACATCACTATAAACTGCCACACTGCAGACATCGTAGCGATATGACTGAAAAATTGTTAAAGCTACGTTAAAAATCATAATCACATCACATCACATCACATCCCAGGTTACCTCTTATGATGTTCAGTAGAATGCATCAGGCCTATTCCATATTCATGAGCACATTACAGTGTCATCAGGCCTATTCCATATTCATGAGCACATTACAATGTCATCAGACCTATACCACAGTCAATGAGCATACCTGTGGTAGCATTACAGTGTCATCAGGCCTATACCACAGTTAATGAGCATACCGGGGGTAGCCATACAGTGTTAACTGCCCTATTCCACAATCAATGAGCATACAGGGGGTAGCATTACAGTGTCATCAGACTTCTCCACATCCATGAGCATGCAGGGGGTAGCATTACAGTGTCATTATGCCTATTTCACATTCATGAGCATGCAGAGGGCAGCATTACAATGTCATCAGGCTTACTTCACATCCACGAGTATGCAAGGGGTAGCATTACAGTGTCATCAGGCCTATTTCACATCCATGAGCATGCAAGGCATAGCATTACAGTGTCATCAGGCCTATTCCACATCCATGCACATGCAGGGGGTAGCATTACAGTGTCATCAGGCCTATTCACATCCATGAGCATGCAGGGTCATTACGCCTATTCCACATCCATGAGCATGCAGGGGGTAGTATTACAGTGCCATCAGACCTATTCCACATCCATGAGCATGCAGGGGGTAGCATTACAGTGTCATCAGGCCTATTCCACATCCATGAGCGTGCGGGGGGGGGGTAGCATTACAGTGTCATCAGGCCTATTCCACATCCATGAGCATGCAGGGGTAGCATTACAGTGTCATTGGGCCTATTCCACAATCAATGAGTATACAGGGGGTAGCCATACAGTGTCATCAGGCCTATTCCACAATCAATGATTATACAGGGGGTAGCATTACATTGTCATCAGGCCTATTCCACAGTCAATGAGCATGCAGGGGGTAGCCATACAGTGTCATCAGGCATATTCCACAGTCAATGAGCATGCAGGGGGTAGTCATACAGTGTTATCTGGCCAACCACAGTCATTGAGCATACAGGGGGTAGCCATACAGTGTCATCAGACCTATTCCACAGTCAATGAACATACATGGGGTAGTATTACAAAAGTATCAGGTCTATTCCAAATCCCTGAGCATGCAGGGCTAGAAATACAATGTTATTGGGATCTTGCATATTTGCCAAGTGATATGCAGCTGATATTTGCATTTTTAGTCACATTTTAGAAATAAGAAAGGATTGTGTTGTGCTCATTGGTAATTCTATAACCAAATAATGACTCCCAAAACTGTAATATATGACAAAATATGGATATATATTGGAGTAATGTAAGTTGGAGGGGGGTAAGAGTATGTGATTTTTTTTCAGGTATGTCTTGCAAAGACACTTATTAAAGTTTGAGGCCATATATCCAGACACTTCCATACCTGTTGGATACGTCAGGGGAGAACCTGTGTATGCACGTGAATGTGTGCATGTCGTAAGTTGATTTGTGTATTCATTGTACCAAATGATAATATTCTCATTGGTTTACTTACACTAGTCCCTTTTCTGTTGTGAACAATTTTGGGATCAATGAGTCTGAGTGTAAATTATTTGTAATAATGTGGTATTGTATATGCTCGCTTAGAAGTTGGGTCCAACTGCAAACAAAAGAATCTGATCTGCCATCACATAATGCACTGGTAGATCAGAGTCTATGTTGTTTGTTCTACTGATTTCCTAAAAGACTTCATTGATCAAGATTTGCTGGCATGTAATGCAATGGGAGATATGTGTCTGTGCGGTTTGTAGTTGAACTTGACTTACAAGTGAGTATATTGGACTTGACTTACAAATGAGTATATAGGGTCCATAGGGTATTTTATTTATATGAACTTGTATTTAGGGTTCAGAGTGTGCTGTTTAAGACAGTGATGTAGAATCTTTATTTAATATCAGTATTCATTTATAAAACGAGGTAACACTAGGTATGAAGATCTTTTGAACTAACAAATCTACAAACTTAACATTAGATCCTTGATATGCTTAGGTCCATCTGCTTGTAATTGCATGTAGGGAAGCAGTGGGTACAAAAATTTAGGACTTCAGTGCTTGAAGTGGCAGATTTGACAGGACCTAGAGTACTTGAAGTGGCAGACTTGACTGGACTTGGAGAACTTGAAATTGTAGAATACTAGAAATTGTAGTCGTTGTAGTTATCGTTACTTGATAGATCAGAGAACATGCCATCCACCCACCAACCCACCCACCCACCCCCTTTCTGGACAGTTAGAAAATTTGAACTGATATCAAGCAAAGTTGGCTCAATTTATTTAGTATGTGTACACCAAAACTGAACATCAGTTACAAAATATTGCAGTAACATGATTCAGATTGTTGGTTATATTTGGTAGACCAATCAGTATTCCATTCAGCGCATTGCATCATCTTGTCTAGGCAGTGATTGCTTTTTATTTAGAGAAAGGGTTGACAGTATTCAGTGGTAAAAAAGAAGCAAATATGGGCATGAAAAGTGAAATATTTTAGCTCTACATTCATAAGCTTTCATTAGGCCACACAGAGTAAAAGCTTCCAAAATCATTTGATTCAGAGTAGGTTATGCACAAGTGTTCTTCCTTGCAAACATGATAACACGAAAGAATAAGAATCCCAGTGGTTATCTTAAGACAGATTCAACCTAAGTGAGAAGAAAATCATAAGTACATCTTCCAAATTGTAAGTAAAGTTGTCTCTTGTTGTTAAGTACTCTAGTCCAAAATTTGGACTCAAGTCTATGATGTATGGGACTCATACTTGTGTATGCAAGTACTTGTTGGAACACTGATCTAGTAAAAAGTCATACAGGTCATGTATGCATTCAGTACTGACTTATTTCAGTAACGGGTGTCATTTCTTAGAATTTGATTATACATATCTTTAAATGGCAGTTATTCACTTTATTTGGATTCTCATACATCCAAATTCCTCTGGAAGGTCAATTATTTATATGCCCAGAGAAACACATATGGCAAAACTCAGTGTTAAAGTATGTGGACATTGTTTTTGACGAGGTCATCCTAAAGGTGTGATCCAGTACAAACCAGATTGAATGTCATGCACTGTGATATGACAAAAGCTCTGCATGTTGAAAAAAATTTGACAGTTAGACCCAATGTGCTCTTTTCTTGACCCAGTATAGTAACTGGCATCCATTGTAAAAGTCCATAACTATAAAAAAAATTCATCTTGAAGTTTCTTGAGGACAGTTAAGGTGCAGATTATTCAGCAATCAGATTGAGTAGATATTGGTTAAACTATATTAGCATTAAATTTTAGAACGTCAATTGATATTAAGTTTTAGTAAATGCCCATATGTGACTATAGTAGGATTTAGTTATAGTGAGAATTCAGGTAATAGTGTACATACAGATATTGCTTATTTGAAGCTTCGTCAGTAAGGACTTATAGGTAGATTTATATGCGAAACATGGTTAAGAACATGTTTCCCCAGTCATGTACTCTTAAATGGTGTTCGTGGAGTTAAGCAACATTATGTTATAAATGTGGAGTATGGCATATTCTGTACCTATCATTGAAAAGTTTATACAGTAAACAGTGGGTGAGATAAAAAATTAATGTGTGTATTCTGCTGGGAATTTGATAAGTGCCTCTTTTATAGTCAGTGTATGTTTAAATTAAAAAATATTGGCAATAATTTATGTAAAGAAATGTAGAAGAAACATTTAAAGAGTTTGTGTCAGCTTGGATATATTCATCACTTTCATTTTCAGTATTTATACTGCTGAAGTTCTTGCACACTGAAAAGAAATTCACATACTCATGACACTGATAAAGAAACCATACAGTTCTCAGTGACATGTTCTTGGCTAATATCCCATACAGATATGGTAAATTTTTTTTTATTCATTTGCTAGTCTGTATTAGGTAGATTAAGACTGGAAACTTGCATGGTTCATTTGACACTTTGCTAAGTGGCCAGCAGGAAGTGTCCAAAAAAAAAAAAAATAAAGGTTCCCTTCGAAGTAAGAAGGGAATTGCCTTATGTGTGTCATAAAGACCATAAAGGTCTCTTCCGTCCTTATCAAGGGGAGTGCTAACCTTCTCTCCTTTCTTATGACACAATAGTGTGTGATGTGCAATATTATATAAAGCAGGTCCATGAAGTTTTGTCATAACTGTGGTTGGAAATGCTTGAATTTTTAATAATAAATAAAAAAAATAAATTTAATTTACAAATAATGAGACTCTATATATATCTTTTACTATCAATAACAGAAACATTGGTTTAACTGTAATTACATATAAAATCGTGTGCTGTATTTGATCTCATTTGATGCTAAACTGGTAAGTTTGGGGAGTTAGCGCTGTGAACAAGGGAGGTAACCCGACGTTATGCAGCACTGATGTACTAACAAGGGAAATAACTGTGCACTGTGTGTTACCCGCTGACCTTCCAAGCAGCAGTATGTTGTTATTAAATTATTACTTATTTGGTATATGTCTGATATTTACAGGAGTTTTTTAAATGGTTATTTTTTTCACAATAGCTAAAGTAATCATTCTGACCTATCTTTCAGCTGCACTCAAGAGAAAACTGGTTGAAGGAAGGAAGATCAGTCAGGGTATGATATTGTGTTTTTAAAATAGTCTCAGGATGACTTTAAATATTATATACATGTTTATGTGGACAAATTCCATAATTGACTGTAGAAATTTTAATGGAATTTATGAATTTATAAAGTAATTTATAAATTTATAAAGTAAATAAATACTTAATCTTTTTTTTTAAAAATCACTGATTTTCCTCAAGTCTTACAACTGTTGGATTACAATATGCTAAAACAATGATACACTAGAGGCTTACAGTTCAAATATTATATTATGTTATATTATATTATATTGTATTGTATTATATTGTATTATATTATATTATATTATATTATATTATATTATAATATATTATATTATATTGTATTATATTATATTATATTATATTATATTATATTATATTATATTATATTATATTATATTATATTATATCATATTATATTATATTATATTATATTATGGCTGCAGTATTTACCAATATTTTTAAACAAGCACATGGCTTACTGTAATTGAAAAAATATTATTTAATCAAAATGATTAGCTATCTACAACGTGTGCTTAGTGAAAAGCTGACTTCCATTATAATGTGCATTCCTTGCTCAAACTGTCATTGTGTCAGTTGTATTTTTTTATTGCTTGTTATGACAGGTTTCAGGATGTAAGATAATGTCTCTGTAGAATTTATTTGATAATTTAGGTAAATTATTGTTAGGTTACTGTTTTGTTTTTTTTACTGCTACATACATGTACAAATAGATAAAGTAACTGGCATACTGCATGGACTTGTGCATGGGATGTGACCTACAGTGAGAAATTGTGCTATGGCTTAAAAACTTGAAATGGTGCTGTTTTTTCAAGATATAATGCTACTAATCAAATGTTCTGTTCACAAGCATATTTTACAAAGGTAAATAATGTAGTTTTAAAAGAATTTGTTGTAATTATTAGTAAATCAACCTGTCATGAGCCACCTATGGTATTATTTCTAACCCCGGAGAAGGATGGACAATTTAAATTTAAATAGCTCCGAGCCCCCAGTCAGCAATGCCGACAGTCTAGGTGTATAAAAGACACTAGTGAAAGGTATAAAATATCAATGTATTGAACTATTTCATTGACAGTTTCTCCACTGTAATTCTTCGACAGATACAAACAGTGACCGTTGCCAATTACTATCCTCATATGAAATTAAAGTCTTAAGAGAGTGTGTTTCCCTTCAGTGTTGATTCTGTTACTCATCTATCTGCCTCTTGTTCTCTCCTTTGGTACTTCTGGTTCCCTCGACTCCATGCTGTCCTTGCACTTCCAGAACTCTCTTCCACACTTCCTTCTTGCACTGCACCTCCACCCAACTGCTTCCATCACAATAGACATCCCACATGTTTTCAGCATGTCTTCCTTCTCTCCGATCCTCGAGAGTTGCCTTACGTGCCCACCCAGAAAGCTTTCTGTGGAATTAGAAGGGACATATAATCTGGTCTTCTGGCTCTGATCTCAGGAGAATTAACCACACTCTCACAGACCTTTCATCAGAATAATGGCGAATAAATTATCAGGTCAACTCATGCACTCACATCTAAATATTCCATACATGCTTGGTTCTACAATATTTATGCCATAACCATAACAGTATTATCAATAACTTCTGATACATGCATACATATCCCTAATTGTTAACGTCTCAATATATTAAACTCTCATCATCAACAACAATCATATGCATTTCCTACCCTACGAAATATAAACGAGACATAAAATATAGAAATAAATAATTATATGTGCACAAGTCCAATAATGACAAACTCAGCATAAATCACAATATATATATATATATATATATATATATATATATATATATATATACAGTAAAACCTGTTATGAGAGACCGCCCCTTCTGCCAACAAAAAGCAGTCTCTCAAGACAGGTGGTCTCTCATAGCAGGCTTGTACAAAAAGACCAGTTTCCAAGGTCCAGTTTCAGAACAATTTCAATAAAAATAAACACAATCACTGTACATATAGTCTATTCTTTATTAATAGTTCTTGCTAAAATATTGTATGCAATCATCTAAAAACAAAATTTTATAGCAATAAAGATATACTTTCTGTCATTAAACATGAAATCACATTTACATTTGAAGATCACATATTTTAGCATATGAAATTGTTTCTGAATTACTTCTTTTCTTTATGATAACCTAAATTTGTTTTACTGACATTTAAACCGCTTTTTTGCGAGTGGTCTGCTCTTTTTCACTTCTTTCAGTTACGATAATTATTTTCTTCAGCCTTAAAATTTGTCTCTTTTTAGTTGGAGGTTTGTCCATTGTCATTAAGGTTCTAGGTGTTAAAATTATTAGTGCTCAGTTGTAATATCGAACGTAAAGACAGTTTTGACTGGGCTTTGGGAAAATACGAAAAATCTATACATGTGCATTGCATATCTAACAATTAATGAAATAAAAAGAAACATTTATCTCATCCAGAAACAGAACCATTTACTCAGAGACAGAAATCAATGGCTTCATTCAAAGATGACATACTAGGATTTACTCTATAAGCTAAGTGTGTAACACGGTCGCACCAACTTGAATAGATGACAGCTTTGTGATTGGGCTGTAATCACTTAACATCGGGGGGAAAAACAACAAACATCACAAGTCTTGAACACTATCAATCGAATCCCACAAACGATTCTCTCTTGCTGGTTTAAGAGACAATGACCTTATTCACCCCCGGCAATACGGATTAACTCTAAAGACAAAGAACGGTATGAGTGGTCATTCTTACAGGGACTAATTAAAGGTCGGTGGAGTTTATCCTCGTTTTTGCGATGCAGTCATTCATAGCAGTGTCAAAATGCATATTTTGCCAAGACATCGCGGTCGCTGGTTGCGTTCAGCGGGTGGTCGCTCACAACAGAGCATTTATATAATAAAATCGATCCGTGCATTACGATTGTGGTCGGAAATGACAGGTGGTCCCTCATAGCAGAGGTTGCTCATGACAGTTTTTACTGTATATATATATTCATATACTAATAAAGCAAGTACAAGTTCTAACACAATTCACTAATAAATTCAGTCATGCATTACGATGCAACATAGTAAATTACACAATCCAACAATCTCCATACGTTAATCTTGCGTGTTAATAATTCAGCTATACATTGAAGATTCCATTTATAATAAATAAAGTGTACATAATAACGTGTCAATCTTACAACGCCTGGCTATGAAAGCGAAACAAATTTGGGTGAAGATAAATTACCTGAAGAAGCCTTTGTTCCCAGTCCAAACTTAGAATTTCCCTGAAAGTCCTTTCCCACTTTTTTACGAGCACACAACTTCGGCACTCTGAGTGCAGTCTGGTGTCTCCTAACTTCTCTATGATCTCTTCTTGCCAACATCCAAACATGCACTAATTGGAAAAATGTACTTAGTCTGAACAAATTGCATATTGAGACTCCACCCTAGATTTGAATCTCTCGCTTCCGATTGGATACAGCCCGGTCTCTTCAGAAACTGCCCTGGGGTAATTTCTCACTACCTGTTGCTCTCGACTTTCCGGTCATGACACCCCTGAGTGAGTGCAAAACAAAGGCATCTCTACTCGGATGTAGAATTCCCTTTATTTAACTGTGAATGAGTCAGTGCCTAATGGTTACACAACAGACAGGCAATTTCTTTGTCCAGAATCAGGTCTATAGTCGAAATCTTGCATAATATATAGTATTATGCCAGTACATCTGGCTTAGGTCAACAGTGTCATCTTTAGCATGTTTACAGTATGGCATTTCTCATTCACTGCACTATCATAACATGTATTTTGTTCATGAAGTGAGCTATTTCATGCCACTCGGAATGACCCTATTAGTTACACATAATTGTTATGCGTAAAACACCTCAGTTTTAATTTACAGATATGTAGACTTATTTCAGCAGACATGATTTGAATGTTCATTCTTGCGGAGCACATGTTGTGTATTACTGCTATGATGTGTTGTCAATGGATGTTGTAAGAAACGTATTTCGAACTGATTTGACATTTTGATCACATGACTTGTCTACTTACATCTTAAGTGTTTGATGTCTCATGTAGTTGCATTTTATTTGCAATCATTTGTGTGGAAATCTGTAGAATTAATTCCTTAGTGTGTCTCGTGTTCTTGGGTCTTCATGTTTATACGATTATGTCACTTTCAGCATAGAATGTTTGATTCTTGATTTTGATTGGTCAGTAATTCTTTCTTGCCTATTATTATTGACCAATCAGAATTTAGCAAGTGCTAAATTCTGATTGGACAATAATAATAGTATAAAGGAGGTCAGTGTTCAGGACCTTTGTCACTCTCCAGTCTTTGTCGAAGTTATAAAGTACAAAATGGCTCAACCAACCATAAAATCAGATGTGGCTATGGTAAAAATGCTAAAGTTGTCTAACTAATTCCATTGCATAAAATAACACTAGCAGTGTGTTATTTTGTGACTTTAGTTAAAGTATGTGTTTTGAACTTATTTCTTTTGGAATTTAAATAGAAGGTGAATAACCTACATCTGCATCTAAACACTCGATTTATATTCATTGCGCCTATAATTTATTATTCTAAATTCACAAACATTATATTGATACTTTATTCCTTTTATAGAATTTACACTTTTTGTGTGACATTCATTTAATAGGACTTTGTCTTCTGCTTGTGGGCAAACCATTGTGCCAAGATGGGTAATAAATCATAGAGGCAGTGAACCAGATTTGGTTGGTGCACTCTTGCACCCAAACCTGAAATTGTGAACCAGAACCATAGGCTTTGGTGCATCTGCACCCAAACCATAGGAACATTGAGCACCAAAGACTATGGTGCACCAACAATTGTAAATCTTGAACCCAGATTAGGTTCTTTTATTGCTGTTATCCTCCCCCTTTTATGAAGGAATAAAGAGTAAGTGAGTACATACTGAACACCAATAGCTTGCATGACTCAGTACTAACCGTACTAACACTGCATATAAGAAATAACAAGATACACATGAGTATTCTAGTCTTTATTGCTAGTTAGTTGCTTGACACACTGCATTCTCATGCACTTGCATGCTTCAGCTCTGTACATCTGTATTTCAAAGTACTTTCAGTTAGAAAAGCATATGTAATTCCTTGCTGCTTCCTGTTAGTCATAACTTATGTTAACAAGCATTATGAGCAAATCTGTGTTCTACTAACAGATTCAGCTTATGCTAACAACACTTTAGATCATAATATATTGCATTTCATAATGATAGTCACGCTATAATATCACAAACATTTCATGTAAGTTGCTTGATCTGCTTGGCTCATCTTTTGTTGTCATTAAATGTTACCTTCATTTGATGCCTGTGCTCATTAATTGCATCCTTTGAATAAGATCGTTCCCTTAGAATGCAATAGTATATTCTCAAGTGAACCAAAAGCTGATGACAAGACAGACCCTTTTTGAATCTGTCGTCTGTCCACAAGGCGTGACGTGACAATATTGACATTATCCAGGTGTATATTAATGTTATATTTATTTAACATTTTAAGTGAGGATTATATATTTTATGATCTAGAGTATACCTAAGGCAGTTTTTGCAATCTTTTTGTTTCAAGATTGCTTTTATATTTTGTGGGTTTTTTTTTATAGATTGGTGAAACAGCATACAAGATGGTTAAATCCAGACCTAAATGGGTGAGTAATCAAGCTGTCAACGTATTTGTTCTGATGTATCCTGGTTACAAATATAGTTGTTTTTTATTATCTCATTTTGTTTACCTTAAGACCAAGTGAGCTTACATTATGGCACTATGTCCATAATGTGTTTTGTGTCATCTTTTATGCAACATCCATCTGTCAACAGTTGCTTTGTTACGTCCGTGGTGTCCATATTTCTGATGAAATTTTGATCAGACTTGAAAGATGGGTTTTATCTTGAAATTCTTGAATGAATTTGATAATGAGCGAGATCCATGCATATTAATTAGGTTTTACCTTGTTACCACTCAAGAGTCAATATTTCTGATCCAGACTTGATAAAAATTGGAACATTTGCTATTTTAGTAAGATCTCCGATGACTTTGATGATGAGGTTATGTTGCATCGATTGACTGAGTTTGTTACCATTCTATAGGCCATATTTCTGGTCCAGTTTTGATCAACCTTGGGATTTGTCAAAGTCTGGGACAAGTCAGTAATGAGAGGCAAATATTAATTAGGGGATCTTGCATTTGGTGGCTGAGATTTTATTACTCTGGAAGCTTTATTTGTCATCAAAGTTTGATCAGACCTGAAATATGGACTTATATTGTCAATATCTTGTATAGGTTCCATATAGAATGAGATCCACACATATTGATGATTTAATATTGCATTTGAATGACTGACCTTGTTACCACTCTGGAAGCCATGTTTCCAGTGTATCAGCCAGTATGTGTCCTTCGGTAATTAGCACCAAACAAATCCCACCTGGTTCTGCAGATTAAAAGGATTTAATGTGCCAAAAGTGGCACCAAAAAAATGAAAAAGGTGCATTTTTTAAACCTTTAACCTGATGCAGATTGCAGCCAATCATTAAATGTCTGAATTGCTACATTATTTTGTTTAAAAAAACAAAATCCGGCAAGCAATCTATTTCGATTGCATTGGTGGCTATGCCCATTCTTTCCCCAATTCTTCTAATCCTAGACAGTGGTCCCCCTAATATGAATGGTCCCCCTGACCAGTGGCCACCAATTTTTTACAGCCAGAATAATTTGGCACCGACAAATTTGTGTTCAAAAGTACCCCTCACAGAAAGGCTACCCCTGTAACATGTCCAGCAGTCACCATATTAGTGCAAAACTGTACAATTTACCCCTCACAAACAGCCACATTTTATTTTAATATGTGTCCAGAACCAATATTTAATTCGTATGGTATTGTAAGTAATCCGATTATCTATACCGATGTCTGTTTCCTGATGTCAGGTTTTTATTACTGAAAGACATGTTGGTTAAAGTACATGTACCTCTAAGGTTAATATTATATCATTAATGCCGACATTTACAGGAAATGGGGTAAACAATGTGATAAAGTTTTGGGCTTCAGAAAGCAGTTGAGGTTTTTTTTGATGATTACAACCAGATGTAATTGTCAAGATCATAACATGGTCAGCATGGGCTAAATATACATTTTAACACACAGAGAGAAATTAACCTTGAACAAAACAGGGTACCAGTCAAAGACTAAAAAATCATGCGACAGCACATGTATCAATTCCTTTATAAACAAGGCCTTTCGTCGACTGTATAAAAGTTTCGTCTGCATAATTAAGTTGCTGTGCAGAGCAATTAGCAGTATAGGAATAAATTGTTAGAAACTTGAACATGTCAATACATAAATGGAGAATTAATACTTAGAAGAAAAAGTAAAAGTTATTTGACTTGATGACAATGGGGAGAGTTTAAGAGTTCTTGCCGAAAAAATTTATGATGGGAAGACTCAAAAATACAACATTGTAACAGATAAGGAGAATATTCTGTAGCAATGTGAAAATGGAGTAAATGGAAAGATAATTATTTTAAATGCCAAGCAATATATGTACCAAGATTTAAATAACATTTTTTAATGGTTTTACCATCTGCATGTCAACAATACCCAACTCACATTTCATACTTAAGAATAAGAGCTATTAATGTATGTTGACTTGAATAAGTCAGTTCTTAAGACAAGAACGACCTTTTTATAATTACTGCTACATTCAAATGAAGATATTAAATGCTATGAAGTTATTTATAGCTTTCTTCCTACATACACATATTTGTCACAAATATAGCCCCCGTCTGGAAAGGCCATCCGTTTTATATGGCCACTTTCTTGGTGCAGAAGGGGTGGCCGTATAAAAGGGGGTCACTGTATATAGTAAAGCTTGGGATTGACTGGAAATAGTCATATATAATAGTCATATACTTGCACTATTCCATGTTTCTTGGTTGAGATGTTGAGAATCAAATTTTGGCACAGACCAAATTGCAACAGTCTCATTGAAAAATAGTAAACAAATTCAGGTAAGATATTGAAGTAACTTCTAGTCCTGTTTTATTAGCATTTTTATCTAAAAGAAATTTTTTAGTCTTGGTGATTCTTGTAAGCAGGGGTTCCAGTTTCATGATATGTAGCACCGATTAGCTTGGTGAAGTTTTGCATCAAGGTAGATATGGAAGGAGAGTAACCCCAGTATCACACACAGATTCTGAATAAATGAAAATTACCTCAGATATGATGACTTTAGTGTACAAGCTGGTTAATCCACAAAAATGTCAAACAGAAAATGAAAATTATGACAAAGACTTGTGATACCACAATGGTGGAAAATATAAAGAAAAACATTATCACACCCTCAAGAAATGGCTTGATAGGAGAAACTTTGTAAACACTGATAAGAGTAATGTTGAAGGGACATAAAATTGTAGACCTTGACATCTTCCATGCTGTTAGAGTATGGTCAAAGACATTGGATGGGGAAATACTACTGTAAAGATGGCTATTTATTTGGTTTTTCATGCAGATAACATGTAAAATAGACTATGTAAATGATGTCTCATTTATTAAGAGGTTGGCCCATTATGATCACACCATTGGCTCACTTTATTAAATGAAGGGTGTCCATTGGCTTATTTTTTGTTAAACCTGGGGGGGAAATACAGCATTTCTGATCCAAATTTAGTAACACTTATAAGATCATGGATGATTTCAGTAATAAGCAACACTGACACATATTAATAAGGTAATCTTGCATATGATTGGCTGAGGTTGTATCACTGTGGAAGTTTTGATCAGAGTTTGATCAAATTTCAGATGTTGGGTTACATGATCAAGATGTCACATGAATTCAGTACTGTGTGGGATCCAGGGATAAGGTGATCTTGCATCTAATTGGCTGAGCTTGTTACCACTGTAAATACTATTTGTGGTTCAGTTTTGATCGCATTAAAGCATCATGATCTTGGATGATTGCGATAAATTATGAGCAAGAACCCATGCATATTAATGAGGTGATCTTGCATCTGATTGGCTGAGCTTGTTACCACTGTAAAGACTATTTTTGGTCCAATTGTGATCTCATGAAAACATCATGATCTTGGATGAGTGCCATAATGAGCAGGAACCCAAGTATATTAATGAGGTGATCTTGTATCTGATTGGCTGAGCTTGTTAAAATTTTAGCAATGCTATTTATGATCCTGTTTTTATCAAACTTGGTAAAGAGGCTTAAATTATTATGACATAGATGATGCTTTGTTATGAGCAAAATCTATGAATATTAATGAGGTTAACTTGCACATGATTGGCTGAGCTTCTTACAACTCAAAGACATTTTATGACCTAAATTTGATCAAACTTGGCAAGTAGGCCAATATTATAAAGATGTTGGATGATTTTTATTATTACTCTTGTGATTGAGATCTATGCATATCTATGAGGTGACCTTGCATTTAATTGGCTCCTAATTTACCAATGTATTTATCATAGGACTTTTATGAAACTTGGTAACTAGGCAGATGCCATTAAGAGCTTGTCTCAGTATGATGATGAGTGAAGTTTATATATGTTAATGATGTAATCTTATATCTGATTGGCTGAGCTTGTCAGCACCTTAGAAATTATATTTTGTTCAGATTTTTATCACAGACTTGTTAAAATGTTTTTATTATGAAGATATTGGATGAGTTTTGATTATATGTTAGATCTATGCATATTAATGAGGTCATCTTTCATCTGATTGGCTAAGCTTTCTCCTATTGTGGAGACTGAATTCCAGTTGGATTTTGCTCCACCATGCTAAATAAACAAGTTCTATAATAAGTGAGATCAGCTAATGAGATCTCTTGAATCTGATTGGCTGAGCTACCCTCATTAGATCTTGAGACTATATTTCTCATCCTATTTTTAACTTGGTATATGAGTTTATATCATCAAGATCTTGGATGAGCTTGATTATGAGCAAGAAACTGTGTGTACTAATTATGACTTTATCTTTAAAAACAATTATCATATCAGGATATAGTAAAGTAGATAAAATCAACAGGATATCAAGTTTTGCAAAATTGTTTACAATTATTGTGTTTTTACTAAGCCTGTTAAGTAATGAAAGATGAGTGATATCAGACCCACTTGGGTCTCTTGTTCTGTTTTATTTTTGCAAAACTAATTTTGTTTCATTAAAATTTCTGATACAAACCACATAGATTTTGCCTCAGCCTAAAATTTTGGCATTCCTTTTCACGGTACATGGATTGAATAATAAGTTTTGTTTTACTGGACTCAAGTGAGGGCTTGAACTAGTGAGTTAAAAAGTGAATAGAAAAACTTTGTTTGCCCAGAAGGCACATTTTTTTTATTGATATGAGTGATTTCCACTTTGCCCGCTAATTTGGAAATGCCCCCCACCCCCACCCCAGTGAAACATAGCTCAGAGTCATGGTCTCAACTTATGTTCGTTAGTTCTACTATTTTTCAGACCAGTATACTTTCTTTTCAAGGTAGATACTCAGTCGGTGTTATACTGTGCAACTTTTGTGTAGTTTAGATAAAGCAGTTCTTTGTTTAAGGTCTTGATACTTTGCCAGTCCAGGTATCAGAAATTTGGTGACAGCCATGTTAGTGAAATAATTTTCAGTGTCTTATATGTATGATTGTTTTGTACCATAATCTCCTTTTTTCCCTGGAAATGTTGATATGTAATATTCTCTGAATTTTTGGTGATTTTTATTTATTGATTTGGCTTAACTGATTTTTATTTATTTACTTTGCTTTACTCCTGACTTGAATTATAACTGTTTAGAAAGACCATATTTAATGAAAGGCCACATTCTTCAAGCATGAATCAATGTCATTTTTATAATATTATGACTTCAATTGAGAGAACACCTTTATGAGAGATCACTTTTTATCACCCTAACTGAAGGTATGGGGCATATAGAAATAGTGATGTTCACCTGTCTGTCATTCCATCCATCCATCCATTTGTAGAGGTTTTTTTATTACAACTTTAGTTGGCTGTGGTATTTCATTCATAAACCTCATGTACCATGCCCACAGGTAGAGGTATAAGCTATTGAATTTGGGGCTGCTGGGTCCTCAAGGTCACTGGAGCTGGCACTATAATTTTCATTTCATGAAGGGGAGGTCCTCATTGAGTCAGTGATTGATACATCAAGAAATTGTAAAACTGTTCATTTTTTGTTTGTAATAGCAACAGATGATTAGAGTGATTATTCATTCTTTTTGTTGCTGTTTTTCTTGACAGTAGAGATGGTCACACAAGACAGGTTTAACTGTATTCTTTAATAATTTGACAGTCATTTGCTGTTGAATTTAGTACTGAACTATGCTCATAAACAGTGCCACATCAATGAATAGTTCCTACTTAGTTTTGCCCAAATTAGGCATTAAATACTCCAGTACTGTTTCATGATCCTTGTTTATATATTTTGATTGTTCCTCTGATTTATTTAATTCAATGTTACAGAAAAAACCTAAAGAAAACCCTGATGCTCTAGATCTAGAGTTGTTTGGGCGCTGGCAGACTGAGGAATACATACCACCTCCTGCTGTTGATGTAGGTGATTTTGGTGTATACTGTCATTTGGCTTGAAGTCTGCATGTGCTTGCTTATATTTCATGAGTATTATGTTATGATTTTGTCCATCAATCTGTCTATCAATCTGATATCAATTTCATTTCTGCACAATAACTTGAGTTGTCCATCATCTACTGTTGCCAAAATCTGTGGATGGCTTACAATTAGAATAAGGAAGAACACCTTTAAAAGTTGAAAGGTCAAGGTCACTGAAAGAATAAAAAATTGTTTCTGCATAATAACACTAGTTTTACATCACATATCTAAACCAAACTTTGTGGATGGCTTACACTTGGGGTAAGGAAGAAGGTTCTCAGTTTTGAGGTCAGAAGTTTAAAAGGTCATGGTCATACAGTTTCAGAAGAGTAACATTAGTTCTGTTTCTCAGACCTGACCAAGCTTTGTGATTGGCTTGCACTTGAGGTAAGGAAGAAACCTGTTGATTGGGGATCCAAAAATTAAAAGTTTTAAGTGTGAAAGAAGATAAAGGGTTTCTACACACAAATTTTAGTTATCTTCATAGAGAACTGTTAACTGTGTATAATATGGCATTACTCTTATTTAAACTTGATGAATATTTTGGTGAAAATTTTATTGGCATAATCTTGTAAATGTATTCATTGTTCCAATTCATGTAAATCTGTTTGTGAATAATGCATAATTAACAACTTACAAGTCAAATAATTTAATAAGATACATATGTTGCATGCATAAAAATTGTGTATTTCACACCTTAATTTAATCCCTAATTCCTGAAAGAAGAAAAATGGTTTTGGCACAAAACGTATCTTCACATAGAACAAGTAAACATTGAGAGGGCATATAATATGCCATTCACAGTAATCTTCTTGGAATTGATAGAATATTGTAAAAGTTAAAATTTGGCATACATCCACTGTTTGCAGCTGGGTCTTCTTTATTTGGCCATGCTCTATAGTCTATCCTGGTTGCTTTTTAGCTCAGTTGAGGATAAAACACACAGGTTTTGCAAACACAAATCTAGTTAGCTGTGTGTATGTTTTGTTGGGATAATTTATCTTTTCTAAAATATATTATTAAATTTCAGAACCTGCTCATGAATTCAAAACTATGTGGGAGCAAAAGGAGCAGTATGTTTCTGAAATTATGTTTTTGTTGCATCCATTATTTTAGGGAAAGGTGCCCAGAAACGGGTATGGCAATGTGGAACTGTTTTTACCCTCGATGCTTCCAGCTGGGACTGTACATTTGAAGAGTAAGTAGATTTTGTTTTCCAAGATTTGTAATCATTTGGAAGAATATGGATACCAAATAGTCTTCGAGGTTAAATTCTTACTTGTTCTAAGAATATAGAAAAACAGTCTTCGAGGTTCAATTCTTACTTGTTCTAAGAATATAGATACCAAACAGTCTTCAAGGTTAAATTCTTGTTCTAAGAATATCAATACTAAACAGTCATCAAGGTTAAATTTTTGTTATAAGAATATAGATACCAAATAGTCCTCGAGGTTAAATTCTTACTTGTTCTAAGAATATAGATACTAAACAGTCTTCAAGGTTAAATTCTTATTTGTTCTAACAAACTCTCTTTATCAGAATGTTCTTATCAACCATGACTTTTAAATATTAGTTTCCTTATTTCTTGATTATTTACTTTCAGCCAACCCTCCCCGCCTCATAAAGAAACACTTATAAGATAATAATATAACCTAGTTGGTAATGTCTTTTCAATAGAGATGATGTTGATGACAATGATGATAATTATACCGATATTATCAATAATAGGAATATCAACTGCAACTACAACATAAACTTAAAAAGTAATGGAATTATTAATTGCTTCAGTTCCTGGCTTAAACAAGGTTGCAAAGAAGCTTGGGATAGACTGTGTTCCAGCCATGACTGGCTGGGATAATCACTGTGGTTTCTCACACCCTTTGTAAGTACAATACTAAACCAGTCGACATAAGAACAATGTTTGGTTGTGCACGTGCATGCAAGATGTTTCCATATATCGATTTTATGTAATGAAAAGTGTGATGAGTATTGTATCTTGCTTTCTAGCATCATTTTGGAAATAGAGAGCTGCAGATGGGTCTAACAAATTATTTTTTAACACCACCCTAGTATTTTGTTTGAATTTGGGTTTGAAGTCACATTCAAGATCTTTAAATTACATCACATTAAATTAGTGTCATTAAAATTATTCAACTTAATTTCCACCAGTTGTTCATCTTCATTATCTAAATAATACATCACAGTTGAATAAATATGAAAAAACTAATAGGTCAAACAATTTATTGAGTTCTGTGGTTATTTTGTTAGTTACTGTAATGAATTAATTTTTGCTAATTCTGCTTGTAGGCTGGATGGTTGGATTGTGTGTGAAGAGTTTAAAGACGTTCTGCTGGCGGCATGGGATGATGAACAAGAACTCATCAAACAGAAGGAAGCTGAGGTGTATATGTTTGGACATTCTTTGTGAAAATCTTTATCTGTCTGTCTGGCCCATTTGTATCTTTATTTTCTATGTGTACAAGTTGACTGTGTATTTTAACACATTTAACATGCGATAATGACTTTCTTTGTTTATGAGACTTTAACATTGTGCATTTTCATTCTCAAGTTTCCCGTTCCCTGTGTGTGTTTAAATATCACCCTGTCAGTTCTTACTAGATGAATAGTCATACTTCATACGTGTAGTTCACACTGTTTACATGTTTATGGTTCACAATTTACAAATACCTTTGCATTGTAAATTACAAATACATTTGGGGCCCCGAGTGGCCGAGTGGTCTAAAGCGCTTTCCGTTACGGATCACTGCCATCTCACCTCTGTCTGCATGGGTTCGAGTCTAGGATTCGGCGAATGTGGATATGTGAGAAAGCTTGCCAGTAGCTTCTCGTGGGTCGGTGGTTTTTTCTGGGGATTTCCTGGTTTCTTCCTCCACCATTAATACTGGCCGCCATGTATAACCTATCGTGTGCTGAAAAATGGCGTTAAGCCCTACAACAACAACAACAACAACAAATACCTTTGCATTGTAAATTACAAATACCTTTACATTGTAAATTACAAATACCTTTACATTGTACATGATAGTCATCCAGATGAAGTCTCAGATATTTGGACATAAATAATATTATAGATTATCTACTTTAGTCATGCATAGAACTGAACTTTGATGAGATTATCTTTCAAGTTTAGTAAGTTTCTTTAGTAAGCCAGTCATAAGTAAATCAGTACAGTAATAGCCTACATATTGTACTGACTCATTTTTGGAAATGTACATATTTGAGATCTTTGTTAAAACCTACATTTACAGTCAATTGGCATATGTGTAAATGTTTGAAAATCCTGCACTATAATCACAAGCGATTTGAATTTGTGCAGGAGACATGATGTATATTTATATAGGTCTAACATCTGTTCCTATATTATTTTAGTTTCTGTAAGTATAATACAAGTCAACATATTACGATTAAAATACTTAGCTTGAACTTCTTGTGTATTGATGGATATGTTTATTATTCTGATGTCATGTATGAAATGCATGACACACCTTGGAATCTTGTACATTGTGAAATTTATTTTATTTCTTATAGAAACGTGAGAAGAGAGCACTTGCCAACTGGAAACTGTTAGTGAGAGGGTTGTTGATCAAGGAGAGACTGAAGCATAGGTTTAACCTGGAGGTAAGACAAACTTGCCTATACTAAAACCATTCATACTATGTATTAGCTATTAGTCATTAGGTACTAATGTCTGTACTAAAACCATTCATACTATGTATTAGCTATTAGTCATTAGGTACTAATGTCTGTACTAAAACCATTCATACTATGTATTAGCTATTAGTCATTAGGTACTAATGTCTGTACTAAAACCATTCATACTATGTATTAGCTATTAGTCATTAGGTACTAATGTCTATACTCAAACCATTCATACTATGTATTAGCTATTAGTCATTAATTACTAATGTCTATACAAAAACCATTCATACTTTGTATTAGCTATTAGTCATTAGGTACTAATGTCTATACTCAAACCATTCATACTATGTATTAGCCATTAGTCATTAGGTACTAATGTCTATACTCAAACCATTCATACTGTGTATTAGCCATTAGTCATTAGGAACTAATGTCTATACTCAAACCATTCATACTATGTATTAGCCATTAGTCATTAGGTAGTAATGTCTATACTAAAACTCCTCATGCTGTGTATCAGCTATTAGTCATTAGGTACTAATGTCTATACTAAAACCATTCATACTGTGTATTAGCTGTTAGTCATTAGATACTTATGTCTATACTAAAATCATTCAAACTATGTATTAGCTATTAGTCATTAAGTACTAATGTCTATACTAAGACCATTCATACTATGTATTAACTGTTGGTCAGTAGGTATTAATGTCCATACTAAAACCATTTATACTATGTATTAGCTATTGGTCATTAGGTACTTATGTCTATACTAAAACTCATCATACTATGTATCAGCTAGTAGTCATTAGGCACTGTCTGTACTAAAACCATTCATACTATATATTAGCTATTAGTCATTAGGTACTAATGTCTATACTAAAACCCATCTTACTATGTATCAACTGTTGGTCATTAGATACTAATGTCTATACTAAAACTCATCATACTGTGTATCAGCTAGTAGTCATTAGGTACTAATGTCTATACTGTGACCCACCATACTATGCATTCACTACTAGTCATTAGGTACTAATGTCTATACTAAAACTTATCATACTATGTATCAACTATCAGTCATTATGTACTATTGCCTTTACTAAAACCCATCATACGATGTATTAACTTTTGGTCATTAGGTACTAATGTCTATACTAAAACCATTCATACTATGTATTAGCTATTGGTCATTAGGTACTAATGTCTGTACTAAAACCATTCATACTATGTATTAGCTATTAGTCATTAGGTACTAATGTCTATACTCAAACCATTCATACTATGTATTAGCCATTAGTCGTTAGGTACTAATGTCTATACTAAAACTCATCATACTGTGTATCAGCTATTAGTCATTAGGTACTAATGTCTATACTATGACCCATCAGGCTATGTATTCACTACTAGTCATTAGGTACTAATGTCTGTACTAAAACTGATCATACTATGTATCAGCTATTAGTCATTATGTTCTATTGCCTTTACTAAAACCCATCATATGATGTATTAACTTTTGGTCATTAGGTACTATTGCTTATACTAAAACCTATCATACTATGTCTTAACTATTAATCATTTGGTACTAATGTTTATTCTAAAACCCATCATACTGTATATTAGCTATTAGTCATTTGGTACTAATTTTGGGGGATTTTGTGGCTGCTACAGCTGTACAGGCCACACATTTAAAGACTGCATGAATAAAAGGTAATTGTCCAGAATGTCATTTGTGAGAAAGGTACGGTCAGCCATTCATATCATGACCCTCATTGTTATGAATTGATTGATATAAGTGACACCCACATTCGACCCCAGAGAGCATTATTACACAAAGAAAATAATTCGGTCATTAAAACAAATGATTCATGTTGATCCCAGATATTTTTTTTTAGTAAGGGAATGCTGTATAGCCACATATTACTGCAAACAAAGTTTTTATATATTTTTGGGTGCAAGACCTGAAAAATTGATATGCCCAAAATATGAAGTCACAGTATTCCTTGCCTTAGGGTTAATTACATCACAATATTCATAGCCATAGGGTTAATCACATAGCACAGTATTCATTGCCATAGGGTTAGTAGCATTATTCATTGCCATAGGGCTAATCACATGTCAAAGTATTCATTATCATAAAGTTAATTACATGTCACAGTATTCATTGCCTTAGGTTTGATCACATTATTCATTGCCCAAAGATTAATCACATTACATTATTCATTGCCATAGGGTTAATATTATCACATTATGAATTGTAATAAGGTTAATTATGTCACAGTATTCATTACCATAGTGTTAATCTTGTCATGGTATTCATTGCCATAGGGTTAATCTTATCACATTATTCATTGCCATAGAGTTAATCTTGTCACATTATTCATTGCCATAGAGGTAATCTTGTCACATTATTCATTGCCATGGGGTTAATCTTATCACATTATTCATTGCCATAGAGGTAATCTTGTCACATTATTCATTGCCATAGGGTTAATCACTTGTAGCTTATGACTTTTTATTTGGTAATTTGATTAGGCCTTCTTGATATTGCATACCTCATATTATTAATTTTAGTGTTCAAAAAATTAAATGTAAATTAAATAACTATTAATTTGAGGCATGCAAAATAAAGGGATCGTAGCTAAACAAGGTCAACGGAACACACGATACTCGAAACCTAACAGTACTAACATTCAAAATAAACGCAAATTTTTTTGTCTCAGTCTGCTCTCAACTCAAGAATCCACTTGCAGTAAAAATAAGTGTAGTAAAAAAAAGACTTGTCATTAGTGAATGAGAGAGAGAGAGAGAAGAGAAAACATTAATGTCTCAGTGCACAAGCTCATCTGCATATAGAGCATACTTCTTCATATTTTGGGATGAAGAAAAAATTAAACAGTGGTTGATACTTTGTTGGCAGTAGGTATGAAGATGAACAAGAAGTATTTTACTATTGTCATTCATGGGAGGTAAAACAAAAGTATAGTCATTAGTGATATTTAAATTGGTAAAAGCTGGTTTGTATTGTGGTGTTACTTTTGCTTGACACAATGTTGTAAATCTCAGTAGCAAACCAGTTTAAGTACTACTGAATTTATTCATCTTGCAGAGATAAAAATCTGCACAAGTTGGAATAGAAAAGAAGAAGCTTTATTAGATACTTAAGTGTGAAATATAGAGACTTTATGGCAAAATAATTTTCATATTTTTATTTCATTCATATTTTTTCACATCTGACAAATATATCATATTTTCACATGTAAAAAATATATCCTTATATTTTCATATGTGAAAACATAAGATTTCCCATCATACCATGCTTGATTGTGTGTGCCTGCAAAAGTTGTACCTACAGAAACAAAAAACTAGTTCTTTGTGAGCTAGAACAAATGAATAGAAACTGCCTTACATTACAGACATGGAAATTAATCTTTGATAAAGAAATTTGGCCAGATGCTGTTTGCATCTTTCTTAAGTTATTTCTCCTTAATTCCCATGAGAACAATGATTTATCCGTTGCAATCTATTGATGGATTGGATGGACTTGCATTGTTTTCAGATAGTGTCAGATAAATATGACAAAATTGTAATTTACTGTGACAGATTAGGTCAGCCCAATCGTATTGCTTTCTTAGCTTATATATTTATATATGATGAGCCTATGAAAGTACTGTGAATTTATGAAAAGGGGGTGAGGGTTATCGTGTCATGCCAGAGAATGAGTTTAATCTTCTAAACTTAGATTCTAGAGGAAGTTTGGTATATAATAAAATGAGAATTTTCTTTTCCTACATTAACACTGTATATATTTTGTGGTACCAAAAACGATATATTTTAACTCATGGCTTTGCCACTTGTTAAAATACATACATTGTTTGTACGATACAGTGAAATATATCTGGTATTAATGTAGGAAAAGAAAATATCCTAAATATATTTGTGCAAATTTCTTTGTAGTTAACAAATTTGTATCCTCTCTTTTCAGAAAGTCAGTTTAGTAGTTTATTGATTAATCAATGTTAGCATTGTCTAGTCTTCTATCCCATGTCTTCATTTTTTCATTAAGGTAAGGGTGGGTGGGGTGGTAAACTTGGAAGCGTATCTCCTTATTGTCACCTGTATTTTTGAAGATGAACAGGGAACATATTGAGTGATATAATAAATGTCACTATTAGAAGGTGTGTCACGAGCCACATGTTGCTATCTTCAGGGTCAAGGTTTATGACTCAATATTTTACATTTTCCATCACGCTTTTCCATCTGTTTGATTACCCCTAAACTCCGTAATGCAGTGCACACATTGGTGTATATATATATGGCTGCTATAAACTTCTTTGAAATGCTATAGTAAGCATGATGCCCCAGTGCTAGACATCACTACAAACTCTCACACTGCAGACATCGTAGCGATATGACTGAAATGTTTTTAAAGCTGCGTTAAAAATCTAAATCAGACACAGACACACTCAACACACTTTGCATTCTGTTTAATAATTCTAAAGCAGTTTGACATTAAGGGATGAGACTTGGTTTCACACACACACACATGCACACACACACAAACATGCACACACACACACACACACACACACACACACACACAGAGGGTGGTATCTTTAAGGTCAGTGTTATGTCTCAGAAATATACATTTTCATTACACTTTCCCTTTCACTCTATAGCTTTAAAGTTATTTGAGATGAAGTAATGAAACTTGTTCAATTTAAACATCATCACTTGAAGGTATATTACATACCACATGGTGTGTGTCCTATTTTCAAGGTCAAGGTCATGTCTCAATATTTAATGTTTTCTATCACACTTTCTCTTTATAGCTTTAAAGTCATTATAAATTAGGAACTTGATATCCTTATACATTATCACTAGAAGGTGTGTTACATTCCAAATTGGAGGTTCTGTCTTCAAGGTAATGGTCACAGCTCTGTATGTTATGTTTTAATCATTTTAACTTCTCTTGACAACTTTAGAGCCATTTTTGATTTAGGGATGAATTTTCATATACTTGTATGTGATGACTAGGTTTATTACAGACCAGATTGGGAGTGTCATCTTCAGAGTGAACATTGCAGCTCTATTAGTTTGCATTTTATTCCCCACTCAACAACATTACAGGTGTGTGGATGCAACCTGGTATACACTTGCATCATCATTAGCAGGTGTGTTGTATATAACACTGGGTATCTTATCTTCAAGGACAATGTCTTGGTATTATAAGTTGAATTCTTATATTACAAGTTCCTTCCACTCAATAATTTTAGAGATGTATGAAACTTTGTATAACTATATATCATCACTAAGTGTGTCATGAATGACCTTGCAATCTGATTTTGAAGGTCAGAGTAACTGGTTAATAGTTAAGGTTTCTGTTAAATTTGCCCATATGTGTTTTAGCTTAACAGCTGTTTAAGAAAAATGGATGAAGCTTGTTATACCTGTATACTGTCACTAGAAGACATATTACATTGCACCTTTGAGGTTTTATCCTCAAAATCAAAGTTACGTGTCAGTATACTTAAATAGCCATAACATGAAAACAAAATATTTTGTTTTAAAAAATCTCTGGTATAGTTCACTAGAACTTAAAATAATGTATAAACACAAAATTTAGCTGGATTTTTGTAGATGACATAGGAATCTGTTTAAAAATGTTTTTAAAAATGTAATGTTTGAAATTCAAATTTCTTATATTTCTTTTTTTGTTTGAGAAGGATACATTTGAATAATGATTCATTTGTAATTTTATGCTTATATATTTGTCTCATAAAAGAAAACTTGTAAAGCTTAAAAAACAAAAATGTCGCAAATTTAATGTAGCTACCCTTCTTTTCTTAGACCCATTTCATATTTTTTTTAAGTTAGCCTTACATCTATCACTTCATAATGTCACACATACAGTGTTAATGGAATTGAAAGTGTAATGCTAGAGACAGATGTTTCATGACACTCAGTATCTGCCACCATAAGGCACATATCACATTATAATATCAATCTGCCCATCTAATCCCTGCTTCATTTCTGCACAATAACTTCAATTCTCCACCATCTACTGTTACCACAGTTGTAAGTAGCTTGCATCTGGGACAAGGAAGAAACTTACCAATTTTGGACTCAGTAGGCCAGAGGTCAAGGTCACAGGGCTGAAGGAAGAAAAATTTGTTCACCATAATAAATTGTATACTTGATGCCTTGACCAAACTGTGTAAATGGCTTGCATCGGACATAAGAAAGGCAGCTATTTATTTTTTGGTCAAATGATTGAAGGTCATAAGTCAAGGTAACAGCGATATTAAGGGAAAAAATGGTACAGTGTATCTGCATGATATTTTGAGGTCTTCATCACCAACTTTGACCAAACATTGTGTATAGCATGCATTTCAGACATGGAAACACCATTTCATGATGGGGTTAAAATGTTAAAGGTCAAGGTCACAAGGACTGAAAAAAGAAAAACCTTCACAAAACTACACAAGTTCTGTACCACATGCCTTGACTAGACTTTGTTGATGGCTTGCATTTGAACAAGGAAGACATCTGTTGATTTGGGGTTAAAAGGTCAAAGGCTAAGGTAGAGGAACTCTTGAAGGAAAGTCCTATGCTCCAAATCATAACCAAACTTTGTAGATAGCTTGTATCTGAGACAAGTAAAGGACCTATTGATGTTGGGGTCAATAGGTCAAAGGTCACGGCAACAAAGAACTAGTTTTTTGTCTTTTACTGTGACATCATTTTATGGATGGCTTGCATTAACACAAGCAAGGCAGTATTGATTTTGGATTCAAAGGTTAAATATCTGGCCAATGAAAGAAAGTTTTACATAAAAGAAGTACACTTATGACATGGAGGGTATATAATGTATGATTTACATTACTCTTCATGAATATAGTTACATTTACACATTTTCTTCATGTAATGAATAAAATCCTACTTTTTCTGCTCATTTTCATAAGAAATTTAATGAAGATTTGCAGAACAAGTGATCACTTATTAGAAAGACACACTTTCTTCAATTTTTTTTTGTTTTGAAAAATTTCAATCTCTTTCTTGTCAGGATATGCAAATGACAGAAAAATAAATGATCAGCTTGTTTCACAAGTTTTATATGCAATTGGTGGTTGTGTCATATCCTCATAATATGAATTATATGTTACAGGAAGAAAAAGTACAAATACAGGAGGAAAAGACATCCAAGGTCAATAAAAAGAAGGGAGAAATTGCAACTGATGTTGAAAAGTCCTGGCCCAGCAACAGGCAGGCTGAAACACAACCTTCCCATTATAAAGTGGAAAAACTTTGAACCTGTGCAAAGTTTATTACATGTATAATCTAGAAATTGCAGCAGTTACAACACCATCCTGTTTTGGCCACTGAAGATAGGAAAGTGGAAACAGCTACAACACTTTCTTTTTTTGGATTAAACAGTAAAGCCGATACAGACTGCTAGAAAAAAAATGAAGGTAGTTTTTCTTTGACTGGCACTGGACTCCATCAAGACAGTCCATAAAATTTGTGAGGGCAGTAATCTTCCACTAAAAACAACACAAAAAAACCCCCAACTTTTATATTGTAAACAATGAAGACCATGAGGTATATGCATGTTGATACATTTTTGTATATAGCAAAAACGTATAATTATTCTCTTTTTGCCAGAAATATGGAAATAGTGTCACAGAAATTGAGGGGTTGCCAAGAATAAGGATGTACAATATCAAGGATCTGCATTATTGTTTCTGAACAGTTGAAAATGGCAAAAATACTCCAAACAGTTTCTGGAACATATGCTTTTAAAATGAAGGTGGAAAAGAAATACACCAACCCCTTGTTGGGATATATTGAATCTCTAAAACTGAAAATGGGAAAAAAGTTTTTCTACATCTAGAATGGACAAAATTCTATAGGTTAGATGACATTCCTTTTCCAAAGCTACAAGAGACTGCCTTTAAAAATTGTTGTCTGTAAATTGTTATCTATAAATATACCTGACCTAACAAGAAATTAAGTTACCTTTTTTATGACACAAAAGGGATCACAGACATTATTAATTATAACTGGTCAAGATGTTCTCTTATTCCCATTAAGTTAGACAAATTTACTATGTTCTTTTCTGCACTTATTTTTGATCCAGTTTCTGTTTCTTCATGTGTAATTTACATGAATTTTACATTCAAACCTTTCTCCAGTGGTCACTTGTTAATAAATGTGAGGTAAGGCAGGTAAGCCACTTTGGAAATTAACTTGATTCATTTAACATATGTTTAAACAATGGTCATGTACTGCTAAAAGTCCATTTATACCAGTCTAGTTGTGATTATTATTGACAGATTTCAATTTGCCAGGTACATTGTACAAGCTAAAATAAAAATATAAAGTGATTTCTTCTTTGTCTGATATACCATATGTACTCACATATAAGATTAAACAAACTGCAAACAGCAAAGATCTTGATCTGCTGTAGTATAATGCGCATGCAGATCAGAGTCTTTGTTGTTTGTTCTACTGATTACTGCTAACAAAATGCACAGACTCAGATATGCTGGCACATTATACAATGATAAATCTGGGTCTGTGCAGTTTGGAGTTGGATTCAACTTATAGAAAGTACATACGGTATTTCATGTTGGGGGCAACGAAGATTTGTTACAAAATCTTAAGTTGCTTAGAGATGCATTGTTAAAATAATTTCAGATTGTTTATAAAGTTTATAAAGTAAAGATGACTGGTAGACCATATGGACTCTGATTTCTCTGTTTCAGGAGAGTGCAAGTTGCAAGCCGAGACTTTACTATTCAGATATAAGTTCAAAGAAGAAATTCAGGAAAGTTTTTATTTAAAATGTTAGCATGTTTGACATGGTAAATCCATGGAATAGTTCTCATTTCACCTCTTATGCAGGATGCATGTTTCTCATTTCCTTCCCATTTGGACAGGTTACCATCTTGCAAAGTTTGTTACCAAATATCTTGACCTCTAGGAGGAGGATTTTGTCCAGAAAATTATCCTCCAGTTGATTGATTTGAATCAACAGGGTATTTCAAATTGTTGGGGATATGGTGGGAGTCTGTACTAGCAAACAAACTTGGATAACTTGTACTAAATACAGAACTCATCAGAGATAAATGAAAATGGATTATATTAAAGGAGGTTGTGATGATTTAATGTCTTGAAATGTTGAAGTCTCATTCATATTTTTGATCATCATTGTGTCAGAGAAATGTGGCTTATATGATGCTATAAAGAATACATTTTACATTTGAATGCATAGTATTTTTGCAATTCATTTCAATAAATGTCATAATTTATTTTGACCTGTTGATGGTCATATTAAGTGTAGCACTAGTCGTTTCAATTTTTTTAAAAATTAAACAAGATCATTCAGGAGTAGTACTTTTCAGAAAACTTCATTGTCATCAGAGGGCACTTAGCATCATCTTAATCCTGTTTCAAGCAAATGGAAGATGTTGAGATCACTCATCGTCCTTTTCCAGGTTCCTAGAACAGTCCATTTTCAGTCAGATCTGTGTTGTCTGCATTCAGTATTGCATTGTCATGTTTTAATATTCTTTTTAAAAAAGCTGAACAAAATTAAAATATGTAACTCTTATATATAAATGTTCAGAGGGATGTTACTTCCAAAGTTACATAAATTTATGGGATTATTCAGAGCTTATCAAAGACAGTGAACTACGTCACATCTGTTGTCTGAAAAATGTAGACAGTCATTTAATGTTTTTTGCATCATGACAAAGATATGTGAATCCCTTATATCAAAGCTGGCTGTCCAGCTGGGCTTAGACTCGGAATCACTTGGTTGCCTGGCCTTAAGTTTTAGCTCTAGTCTTCATAGACCAGAAGAGCTTATCGGATGGTCTTTTGTCTTCAGCACAGGGTTGTTAGCGCTACATCTAATCTACTTCGAGGATTGCAATGAAACTTTACACACATTCATCCCATAGTCCAAAGTATATTAGAAGTAGTGATAACAATCTTGTGCTAAAGATGAAAGACCATCCCATCATGTTCAGCAAATAGTGGTTGATTCTTTTTGCATTTTCTATAAAATAGAACCCACACCTGCAGCCATGTCGTAAACCGGTTTGCAATTTTTTCTGGGCTGCTAAAGCCAGTCAGTGGTGTACTTTAAAGCAAGGAAAAATAAATTCTTTCACAAGCCAGTGGATAGGAACTGCCTTTCTAACAGGTAATGTATCTTTGGTCTAAAATGGACTTTAACCTCCATGAACTATCAGTAATTTCAGGGTTTCTCCCTGGTCTAACTTGTAAACTGGCCAGAAGGTAAAAGGTGCATGGGACCTCCCAGTTTATTTTTTTAAAAAGTTATACCTAACATATAAAAATTAAAATATCCTTGAGGAATTTTCAGCGCTTGTAATGAAAGCTTTCATAATAATCCTAAAGCAACAGGAGCTTAAAACATTTTAATAATAATAGTATTGGCCCAATCACAGATGACATGGACACCATTTGGCAGTATTAGACAGATCACAGATGACATGGATACCATCTGGCAGTACTGGACAGATCATAGATGATGTGGACACCATTTGGCAGTATTGGACAGATCATAGATGACATGGATACCATATGGCATTATTGGACAGATCACAGATGAGAAACATTTTATGACAGTAGTTTTGGACTTTAATAGAAGGATGGCTAGTTGGTTGGCTTAACACATTATTGTCTATATCATGCCAAGAAAACAGAAGCAAAGTGCTTTTATAAGGTCGCACCAAGACAGCTGACCCAGAAAGTGCATGTTTACTCGAATGATGCATACAATGCAAGCCAGGAAATTAACACAATGAAAAAACAAGTTTGTATTTTACTACATACTTCAAAAACAGAAACATATTTACACACAAAGATATAAAACATCTCAGAACTTCATCTGTTTAAGTATTATGGCATCTAAACTTGTCCTCGTCCTTGAAGCTACTAATTAGTGTCTAAAACTAATCTTAATAACTTCCAGTCCTGAGTGAATGTCATTGATCAAATCTTCACATAAAGTGAAGATTAACACTTAAGACAAGGTTTCAGAATGCCATGTAGAAAGCTAGAGAATTCTTGCCATGTCACCTGTTGTTTCTCATTTCTTGCTCCTTAATTTCCTCCACCTTCTTCTGAACTAAAACATCAAAGTCCTGAATAAAAAAGGAAAAGATCTAAAGGTATTGGTAAACAAAAATTAAAAGAAAGGAATCTAAACCATAGTTTAAGAAAATGTAAAGGACATAAAATCTGCATAGCCTAAAAACAGCATACATACTTGCACAGAAGTCAAATTGCAAACTGCACCAACCAAAATTATTGCATAATGCACCTGCAGACAGTCTGGTTGCTATTCTGCTCCAAGCAACAAATTCAGACTATCAACAATTTCTGTCAGTTTGAAAACGGGTCAAATTATCTTGAATTCCTTGCTGATTGGTTGATTGGTTGGTTTTTAAAAGCGCTCTGAACTGATTTTTTTACCTATTATGTTGAGGAAATGGTTGTCAAGTGCATTTCCCCAAGTCCGATGCTCTACAAAATGAGCTGCTGTCCCCTTAAATCTCCATAGCTACCAAGTAACCCTTTTGCAAAATTCATGTTGCCCTTTTCCATATGTTTGTTGGGCCTGTACAAATCTGGATGGTAATTTGGTCTGATCGCTGTTTGCTGCACTGTATGAATATACTTCTAAGCATAAGGGGGTTTATCCCAACACTACCTTGACCCTGTCTCATCTAGGCAAGTACAACTCTGTAAGTGAAACCGGTCAAAATGACCATAAACAATGATAGAGCTGCCTTGATGGCAGCCATATGCAGACAATCAAAACCCTGTAAACAAACCTGTGAACACAGTCAAGACTGACAGTATTTATTGTCCAATAGAGTCAGCCTTCTTCAGTCAACCCTCTAGCAGTTTATACCAAGCCACTTAGCTTCTCACCTGATGTTTCTTCTGCAACAGGAAATGTATGAATGAATAAAATGCACAAATCATCCACTCATATACTCATCTGTTCAATTCTACTGGCTAAATAAGCTCAGCTTTTAACTGGTTGAAATACAACTAATTGCAATACTGGAGTACCTTGAATGGCACATTATATGCCTAACCCATGGTTTAATAGTCCACTACCTAGAACAATGAAATTTTTGTGCAGGAATAATTCTCTTCTTTTGGTCACAGTGGTTGTGACCAAAATCAACAGGCTTCTTCCTTACAAGTTAAAGTCGTCCACACAGTCTGGTTCATATTTGTTATGTAGAACCAATGTTATTTTGTAGAAAACCCTTCTATCAGTCACAGTGACTTTGATCATTTAAACCTAAAATCAATAGGGTTCTTCCTTACTTCAAGTGCAAGCCATGCATAAAGTTTGGTAACTGCACATGGTGGAGAATTTGAGTTATTGTGTGGACACCATTACCCTTCTTTCAATATGACCCTGACCTCTGACCTCAACCCCAAAATTGATAGGATTCTTCCTAAACCCAAGTGCAAGACATTCACAAGTTTGATACCTGTAGATGGTGAAGAACTTGAGTTATGATGCTGAAACAAAATTGGTAAAAGATGGATGGACTGACATGACATCATAATACACTGTATTGTGTGATATGTGCATAAAATGATTGGACGGAATCCCTGCAATCTGACTGGCTAATAGGCAAAAGTGGCTTCAATCTCTTTCTGATGATGAGTTAAAGATAGACAAAACTGATTTGTGGAACTGAACTAAATCTGATACCTTTCTGACCATAATGCATTAACTACATTCACTGATGTCAATGCAAACTTTTGACATCATAAGTTTCAGCTATTAGTAAACCAGATATTTCCCAATAAATTTTCATAAAGAAATCATCAGTCTAATAAAGCGAATAGCAAATAAACTGAACATGTGTATGCTAAATTGAATATTGCTACTCTAAATTCAAGAAAGCTGACTCAACTTGTAAAATATTTCAGTACATTACAAGATACTGTAAAATATAAGATAAATTTCAATCACCATTCAAATTTTTCACTGTCCTCTATTTTTTCCTACATCGCATCGTAAAATATCTGTTAAAGTGAGATATTGCATAATTCCATTGACGAAAACCCTGTTATTACAATTTTGATTGGTATAATGCAGTTGCTGCTGTGGTCACCTTTGTGCACTTGTGCACTTGTGTGGCAAAATGTTAATGCAGTGTAGGCCCTGCAGAAAAACTGGGGCATGATGAAATTAATTATTGGTGGGAGGCACAAGTTAATCCACTGAACACATGGTTGTCAAAATTACACGCAATACCAATATATATGCCAGAGACAATAACATGTTTTCTGGGATGATACAAGTATTCTCTGTTGGAATTTGTTTTTGATGTATTTGCCTGGCAATTGATACAGATCTATGATAAACATCTTTAATTAGTTCTGCATAGTTTTGCCAGAATTCAAACAAAAAACAAGAGTACTGTAAATAACACATTATAAGCCCAGCTGTGTTTAATTTAATGTGCAGAAACCATTATTGTCTTATTAGACTTAACATGACCATGACCTGTGACCTTTTTACCCCCAAATCTACAGATCTCTTTATTAATGTAAATGCAACACATCCACATAATTTGATAAAGGAACTTACCAAAGAAAAAGAGTTATTCTGCAAAATCCATTTTTTAAAGCCACAATGACCTTGACCTTTGATCTTATGTTGCAAGTCCTCCACAAACTTTTGTCAAAAATATGTGGTATAGAACTAAAGCTATTATGCAAAAACTACTTCTTCATTCAGTGACCCTGACCTTTTCAATAAAAATAAACAGGCACCCCAAGTGAAAGCCATCCACAAAGTCCTGTCCAATTCTGTGATCAGAACTAATGTTATTGTGCAGAAATAATTTTGCTTGTTTCAGTTTCCCAGAATGAACAGGCCTCAAAATGGATAGGTTTCTTCCTTACCCCATGTCCAAGCCATTAACAAAGATTGGTTCAGGTATGTGATGAAGAACATTATTATGCAAAAACCATTTTTCTTCTTCTAGTTCGTTCTTCCTGAAGTCATGTACAAACTATCCAACAGTCAGCTAACTGTAGATGATGGAAAACGCAAGTTATTGTTTGGATTCTCTTTTTTTTAAAGTCCTGCTGACCTGGACCTTTGATCTTTTTTTCCCAAAATGGTCAGGCTTCTTCCTTGCTGATGTGCAAGCCATCCACAAGGCTTGCTCCAGACATGTGATACAGAACTAATGTTATTGTGCAGAAACTATTTTCCTTCTTCCAGTCATTGACCTTGACCTTTGTACCCTCAAGCTGATAGGGGTTCTTTTTTAAACATAATGCAAGCTATCCACAAAGTATGGTAACTGCAAATTGTGGACAACTGGAGTTAGTATGCAGAAACCATTTTTGTTCTGTCTGTCCCAATGACCCTGACTTTCAAGTTTTTGAGCCTGAAATTGATGGAGTGCATACTAACCCCAAGTGTATGCTATCCTTAATGTTCAGTAACTATTGAAGGAGGACAGCTTTAGTTATTATGTGGAAACCAAATCTGTAATAGACGGACAGCGAGAGGGGCATCATAACATAATACTCTCTGCCTTATGGCAGGTGTTTAAAAACTAAACAAAATTCACATTAACTTGTATGCATTCAAGGTGAGTAAATAACTACACAGAGAAACTTTTGCCTTGTAATATTTTTGATACATATGCTGGACTCTGAGTTTCAATAATAGCACATAGGTCCTTTTTGTTTCCTAGCATGTTTATTATGAGATCCATCTATAATGATATTAATTTATGGCCTTTGCCTCTCATTATACATGGAATCAACTATATTAATTTAACTTTAAAATACACATAAAGACAAAAAAACCTATTTTAACAAATCAACATTAGACACAAGCTGTACATTCAATACCTTATTATAAAGTGTTTAAAGCAGCATCATGCTGCATCAGAAATGGGTGTCTTTCATTTTATCCAAGAAAAATGAAATTCAATTTTACGTACTTGCTCATTAATACTCATCATATATCCCTTACAAAAAATAACTTGATATACTAGTATTCTTCAATCTTGCTGTTTCAACAGGTTATACAAAAGGTCATACAAGGGTCAATACCCAAACATCTACCTGCTGAATCAGCAGCTGCTTTCAAATGGTCACTGATGTTATGAACACAATGTATCACAGAAATATTAATGATGGGTGATAAAGAGTGCTTTCAAATGGTCACTGATGTTATGAACACACTATCACAAAAATATTAATATGGGGTGATGAGGAATATTTCCACTTCGTGCGGATTGTCATTTCTCACTACATCAAATCACAAATGTTAGCTTTATGTACACTCTTGATATCATTACCAACATGTCCAAATGACTTTAAAACATTATCAACATGTCCAAATGACTTGAAAACATTATCAACATGTCCAAATGACTTTAAAACATTATCAACATGTCCATATGACTTCAAAACATTATCAATATATCCAAGTGACTTTAAAACATTACCAATATATCCAAGTGACTTTAAAACATTACAAACATGTCCAAATGACTTTAAAACTTTACTAACATGTCCAAATGACTTTTAAACCTCAGTTTTACAAGTGCATAACAAAATACTTTTAAAATGTATGTGTGGTAAAGTCATTCCCTTCCCTCCTTTCAGGGTTGGATCAAAGTTGTATGACTGTTATTTAAGTCTATGGAACGTATCAATCATACTTCAATGTTCAAAGTCTTATCTCCAACAGTATTGCAAGAGTTGCAATATGATACACATGGATCCACACCAATTCAGGCAGTTTAAAATAATCTGCACATTTCTTCAAAAGCCATTGGGGAAAATTACCTGTAGAGGTTTGTAGTAGTGGTGAACTGCTTGTGCCCCTGTAAACATTGCCAACATTGCCACAAATGTGTAACGAATAAAATAGCCCCAAGTGAATCCATAAGGCATTCTGGCATGCACTGTATCACACCTGTAATTATACAAAAAACTGCTGTAAATGTATTTATAAAAATATGCTGTAAATTCTTTTTAAGTCATCTTCCTTTTTCTTGTCTGCGAAAATCTTGATTTATTTTCTATGACCATTTAATGTCATTAAATCTGCCGGAACACAGTTATACTAGTATTTTATAGCTATTACAATTTTAGATTAAGAACCATTAACTGTGGCTTGAGAGTTGAATATTTGGAATATTTCTGCTTTGATTTGGTAAAGTGAAACTACAGTTAGATCATTATGCATAAAACATGGGTGCAAGAAAATGTTCATTTTTTGGACAATGGAATCCATCATATAAAATTAATGTCATAGGAAGGAATTTATAAATTTATATATTTAAATGTCATAACCTTTGTTACACTAAGCTTTCAAAACTACTGTATATCAGTGAATATTAATAGGGGTAGATAAATCCATTGGTGGGAGTGTGTGTGTGTGATTTGTATTTTCAACGTAGCTTTAAAAAAGTTTCAGTCATGTTGCTACGATGTCTGCAGTGTGGCAGTTTATAGTGACGTCTATCACTGGGGCATCATGCCGCAGACATGTAGCATGATGTCCCACCAAGTCACATTGTCTTGACACCAGGCAACCAGTCCTAACACTAGCCTCTTAATGCTGAGCACCTTGCGAGGCAGCTGTTAGTACCATTTTTATAAGTCTTTGGTATGACTCGACCAGGGTTCGAACCTGCAAATTCCTGCATCCAAGGCGGACGCTCTAACCACTATGTCAACAGAGTGGTCCCATTGCTGGGAGCCCAAGACAACTAGAATTTTACACCAGGCAGACATTTTAATAATCTGAAAGCCTGGTTGGGCAACTAAAAATTATAGTTAAGTGTTGGATGATTGCTATCACTAATCCATTATCTATTTAAGTAACTATAGTTCATACTACCAACCCCTAATAATGAAACCTTAAAGAAACATGACTCTTGAATGTTCATCTTTTGTGAACAACAGTGACTCAGTGATGTCTGACAAAGAAGGGGCTATGAGGCACCCTTCATTGGAAAAGTGGGCTAATGGAGCGAGCATAACTGGTCAACTATGCAGTAAAACAGGAATCCCTTGAAGGGAATGGAACTCTACTGTCCAAAAAGAATTTTCAGGAATTCAAGACAAGACCATTTCTTCTTTTTAACTGCTTTGAGTACTGAAAGCATCTCGGATATTTTTGAGAGGTAACATTTTCAAATTAGCCACTGTGGCAGCCATATTGGATGTAAGATTGGTATAATTTTAAGTTAGAATAAATCGGAAGACTTTCAGTGAAAACATGTTAATATGACCATCCATTCAGGAGAATTAGTGTCAAGATTTTCAATATATTCATTGTAAGGTAAGAATGGTATCATTTTCTCTCAGAATGAATCATCCATTGAAACTCCATGTTGATCTGACTTTCCATTTAGGTGGAGTAGCTATAATATGATTTTCCAGATGGCTGCCATAGTGGATGTACTTGATTATCAGATTAGTGCCATTTTCATTTAATACTAACTAGATATCACAAGAAGTCCTCTGGTGAAAACCCAATTTTGATATGAATTTCCATCCAGGAGGATAAGTTTTCAAGGTGGCTGCTAGATATCAGAACATGGTTCTATTTAAGACCAACTAGATGCCATTATAAGTCTTCCAGTATAAAACCAATCCTGAGATGACATTACATTCAAAAATAGTAATAACAAGATTTTCAAGATGGCTGCCATGTATGTTGTTTGTCAGTGTGTTTGCATACAAAGTATAAACAGCTGGGTGAAACTCACATACCTTAAACATCAATGCATAAATGAAGTGCAGTGTTTACAGTGCACACTGATACAACAGTGAAATCCTAAACATAAACCTTACCCGTTGATATCATATGGACAATAACAACTGGCAAAAATATGAGTAAATTCAACAACAAATTCACAAAAGTTGTATAGTCAACTATTTAAAACAAAACTGGATACAAGAGGCACATTCATAGTCTTGAGTGAAAGCTTACACTGGTAAACTGCCAGGATATGGGTGACGACATACTGGGGCAGGGGAGGTAATCTGTATGAGTTCCTTCCCTTTGTAAATATTTCTTGTACAGCCATTAAGACCTTTTTTCATATCGGGGAGTGCTGGATTAAGATATGCTAGAGTTTATTTTTCAAATGTTTATGTCACTAGGTAATGTATTCTAGAAAGAAATGATCCCTTGTTGCCGAGCATGTGACAGCTGCTTCTGTTGGCAAACTTTAGCTACAGGAGTATGGAAATTTTAAGTAAACAAACCAATCACAATTGTTGTTGCATACAATGTCTTGTAAGGAAATGGGTAAATAAAAATCCCATGTGCATAGTTGACAGATCTTTGACAGTCAAGACACATCATTTATAGTGTCAGATTAATAACAATGTGAACTGTAAGGATGTAAACTCAGATTAACCTAAGTTTCTGGTCAGGGATTGCCAGCTACTAGAAAACTGAGGAACAAGACACCATATAAAATGAAATTATTTGATTTTCTTTTATTTTGCTCATTTCAAACAGATAAAAATGTGTCAAAACTTGTGACACATTCTTTTTTTTTAGCCAGATAGGGAGTCACAAGTAGATGTGCTATTATGAAAAAAAAGTTGCTGAATAATTTTAATTACAGCAATTTTGTTTGCAACTGCATTAATTTACCAGGCAACATGAACAAATCTGCTGGGCAACCAGATATTCAAAGCTTTCTGCAAGGTGACAACCACTGATTTTCAACATCTTTCTGCCACTAATCAACACTTTAATTTGTTATGACTCTATGGTCTTAAACTAAGTAAAAGAAAAAAAGCAAAACCAACAAACTTAGTAGAATTCAACAAATTTTTTCTCTAGAACACAAAGTGAAAATTTAACATGATCTTAAAGTGTTGTGAATTAAATCCCAAATAATCCTAGATGTTCCATCACAAGTCCAAAAGTATAGTGTGCTCCATATGAATTCCAAGAGTCTTGAATGTGCTCATATACCAAGTCTTGAATGGGCAGATGTATCAACAGTCTTGATGCATCACAATGATATAATCCAGAATGTCTTTGAATAAATTCATAATAACCCCAAAATAGGGTTTTAATCCAAAATGTCAATGAGCACCAATATTAAAATAGGAATGAAGAATTTTTACTTCAAAACCTTATATAAAAACCCTGATACAAATAAGACGACCAGGATGAGGGTCATAAGTTCATTTCCAGAACTTTCTAAGGCTAGACCTTGAACTCAGATACCAGTAATGATTTATTTATAACTTATAAACAGGTCAAAAATCATTAGACAGTAGAATTTCCAAGGGAATAAAAGGTCCTGAACTCAAATCCACGTAAATGTTTAAAAAATGACATCATTCAGATAGGCCCAAACTCCTACCCTCAATTATGGACAAAGGTGAAGCACACAATACAAACTAAATATACATAACAAAATGCATTAAACTCAAGAAAGATTGCTCTTTTCAATATACACAACATTCTCAAAATCTCAATTATGTACCTGAAGAGATGTTTTCTTGTGTTATGGCTCAAACAGATTAGAGTCTTCATTTGAAAATATTTGGTCTATAAATTTACCTTGTATAAGTATGATCATTAATACTTAAAAACAAAAAAATCCTGGTTTCTGAGAGAGTATAAAGATTATTAAGTGAAACGCCTTTTCATTAGGTGAGATGGATTACCGCAGAATATAAATTTAAAGGTGTATTACAGAACAGGATTCTTCAAAAGTATTAATTTTCATAAGTTGAATTTATTATTTATTTCCTAATTTTCAAGACTACATAATTCAAGAAAAGTAAATTTTCACTAACTGAACACAAAACACAACATAAAAGATCACAGTTTCTAGAGACCACTTGTCATTGATAACTAAGATTCTTTATGCATGAATGAATATGTTATATATTGTGACTACTAAGGCTGCAATAATTCCAAATCATGGACTCAAATTTTCAAAGCAGCAGACTTGACTTGGACTCACGAACGCAAAATTGCGGTTATTACTGGCACTATTTCTTGCCAGGTCAAACAATATGCCACTCACTCATGTACACATCCACCCATCACTTCAAGGACAGTTTGAAAATTCAAACACATTTTCTACCAATAAGAAACACAAATTTTCCTTTCTGTTTAAGGTATACACACTAAAACTGCATATCAATTAGAAAAAATTGCAAAGCAAAGAATCTGACTATCCATCATTTTTGGTAGACCATTTAGTGCACTGCATCATCACTGCATAACAGGTGGCTTCCCATCGCTTCCCAGATTAGTGTAGGGATTAGAGGTAGGTTGTAAACACACACAACTGAATGCATGATCAAGGTTAGCAAGTGTCAGTTTGATGAATCTACCTCACAAGTTGAGTGTATTCCAATAAAGTACTGAAAGTACCTACAAGATACACATATGTACTTGGCTACAATGTATGACCATAACCATGGGTCACTTTAATGTAAGAAAATGCGTCGACTGTATTCAATGACAAAAAATTAAGCAAACTGCACTCTAGGAATATAGGATTTAATATATTAACAGAACATTGGTACACCTCTTCTTGGGCCACACAGTATAGCTTGTGAAGTCATTTGAGCAAAGATAGACTGTGAAAGCATCCACCCTGTGTGTTTCTCTCAGTTAGTATCATATACAGAATTTACATATACAAGGTATATTATAAAGAATAAGAGTGCCAGCGGCTGGCATATGGCAAATTTAACCTAAATGAGAAGAAAAGTAACATATCTTCCAAACTGTCAACAGAAGCTGTCACTTTCAGTACTGAGTCCCAAATTTGGAACTGAGTCTAAGATATACCTGATTTGCGCCTGGGTGCTCAAGGACATGTTGCAATACTAGTGACTACTACTGAAAGACCACTTTTCCTGGGAGACCATTTTTGTTGCCAGAGGAGGTGGTTTCAAAGAAACGTTTTACTGATTTGCCAATGAGCTAATGACAATGATTTTATTCAATAAAGATGCTCAGTTTACTGAATGCATGGAAATTCAATAACAATTACATATTATGGATGACAAGCATCCTTCTGACCCCTGTGACCAAGTTAGTTGCAGAAAAAAAGTTCCATGACTATTGTGTATTCTTGAGTACAAACTACATCCAACTGAACATAGTGCACTCAGATCAGCTGTAGCATAATTACAATGACTTGTCAAATCTGAAGACAAATTCTGAAACAGGACTTAAACCAGGTTATGTTGAAGTCACATGATTGATATAGAAGTTACCTACAACACAAATACTAACGAAAATTCACACAAAGTTTCATTACAGCTGATGCGGTCACTGTGCAGAAGAGGTTTAAAACTTGGTGGCTATCAAAGACAAGCGGTTGCTATGGAGACAACACAACAAAGCCACTCTTATTAACAACTTTCCACTCAAGCTTTTAATTACAAATGGCAGAGCCATTCTAAGTGAAAGTGGGAAACAACTTTTACACCCGGTTACATGGGAAGCCATAAACCCAATATAGGGCAATAAACGCTTTTACATCTCGTTGCATGTTCAGTCAATAATACCATTAAACCCTCTCATACAAACCTTATTTAGGTTAACTTGGACAAGTTTTTCTTTCTCTATAATACTTCTTGCCTCTTTCTCTACTTGGTTTTTCTTGTACACACGATCTGAAAAATAAAAATAAGCAATATTTATATGTAATCTCTATGCAGACATCTCTTTAGATATGGATATTGAATCTAAACATCAATGACCTGTAGTTTTCAAATTTTCTAAATGCTCATCTGTCAGTCCAGGTTTCTGTCTTACCTGCAAAAGCTTAATGTGAGATTGCTTCATTAGGTGGGCTACCATACTTGGCACCACACTTAAGTTTTGCAGCAACTCTTTAACAGTTTTATTTCTTTATGACTGATGGCTTGCATCTACCTACTAACTTCAAAAATATTGTACTCAATCATGTGCTCTTTGCAAGAAATGTCAGAAGAATTTCTCATATTCTTAAAGTTGCGTTCCCTCACATTGGATAGAAAATTGAGAACAAATGACACATGATTCTACAGCTATTCAAAAGGAAAATAATTCAATTTGTTCGCAAATATGTAAACCAGTGTCAAGAAAACTGGGACAAACTGAGTTTGGGGGTGGGTGGGCGGGTAGGAGGGTGACCTTTTCCATTGGTCAGATATAGTAATTGGTAAATAGGTTAGGATGATTCCAATACATTGTTGGGCACATATACATATCACAATATTTACTACACACAGAGAAGATTAGCATGGAACATGCAACATAACACAGCCTACCCACAACTATCTCAAGGTTTAGTAAAGAAAAGTGTAGCGTGAATGCTCTCTTTGTCCAAGTGTCCCTTTCATGACAACTATGCATGATCTACAACCCGTTGTACCTGAAAAACAATAATCTCAACACAGTTCACATTTATAATCTGGTGAAGGCAAGTCTTGTTTTTAAATCTACAGTGCTAATTAATACTGTTTTTAGTGTGAAACACGGGTTCAAACTGGATGGCCAGAAAAGACTGACTGCAAGAAAAACTGGTTAAATAGTCATGTCTCAAATCATGCACTTGTCACGTCAGTTTAAAATAGCTCTTCTGAGGAAATGCAGCTTTAAACTAATGAAAAGATTGATGGATGCAGTTAGCAATAAGACATTAAAAAACTCTCTTGAGACCACCTCCCTCTGCCAACCCAAAAAGATGGTCTCTCTAGACAGGATGTCTCTTAAATAAGATGCTTGCAATATGGTACATACAAATCAGTACATAAAGAACCTGATCTCTCAAGACTGGTTGTCTTTCAAGTCAAGTTCTACTTTACTTTGCTAGACTATTATGTTTCATATGCTTTCAACAACTCTTAGCCACAACTAGTGAACTCATCATACTGAGGTTTTGTTCAACACAAGTATCAGTAACTTTTGATTGGCCTGTAATGCCTTAAGCAGGCACTTCATTTAATCTCACTGCATAGCTTTCTGCTCGGTGTCTTCATCAGAAATACATGTTCTTATTGATTTACTTTGCTGTGTTTCTGTTAAAGCCATGCAAAGTACTGCATTGTTGCAGAACAAATGCAATTACTGAGCCTGTAAATTTTTCAACATTTTACTGCTGTTGATCTAATAAAATTTTTTCTTCATTTATTAATTCTTTATTCATGATTGAATTTAAATATTTAGAATTCAAGCAATGTTAATATTATCACCATAGGCACATTTAGAAGACATCTTTTTTTATACTATGGTTTGTCTGTTACAGTAACGTTGGCACATATTGTAAAATAGAATAGTAAGTTAATGTATGAAATTGGCAACAACTTTTCTTTTTGTTTTGAAAATAAACTTGGTAATTAGTTTTATTTCTTATCATAAATGTAGTTGATACTTCTTCACGACTTTATAGTGATCACTGCTTCAATGCCTCAATGTGGTTTTTTTCAATGTAATTATTTATGGCTAAACTCTGATATGCTAACATAATCACAACTAGGTTAATTGCCTGTCCTTGGATGGAAATGAAAATAAAATTTGAATAATTGGGATGAGTGAGTTTAAAAGAAAGTTTGAACATAAAAATACCAAAAAAGTAAAAAGAAATATTTGAGATACCACTGCAAGCTTTGAACTTGCAAATCTCATTTGGCAGCTGGATTGCCCAACCTAGAATGGGAATGATAAAAGAAAGTTTCACCATAAAATTTATAAAAAATATATATAAAAAAAAGTAAATAAAAAAAAATTGGGTTGAGAGTGATTTTGAAAAAAGTTTGAACATAAAAATACAAAAAAGTAACAAAAAGTTGGGATTCTGCCATGAGTTTTGAACTTGTGACCTACTGTTTGGCAAGTGGGTCACACAGAAAGAAAGACAGAATGGCAAATGTGCGAGTTTATATATAAGACATTCTGTCCAGGTAAATCTGCAAAATAAACATGGTTCTTTATTGTATTTCTCTTCTTAAACAGCAGTATCTGATACTTCTTTGTCACAAGACAGTGATCAATGTTTAATTGACTTGGTGTGCTGTTTTTAAAGATAATCAGTGATGGCTAAAGCTCTCATGTGCCAGACATAATTACATGCATTGTCTTGCTAAATTCTATTGTGGACAGAAAAATATATTTCAAAGATGTCATGGTAGCCCAAATAAGTATAAATACTGGGCTGAACTTTCACACAGCATCTTGTTTTTGAGACCACTCCGGTGGTGTAAGTGCTTAGAGACTCAGCCTCGGATGCAGGAGGTTTTGGGTTAGAACCCTGGCCGAGTCATCCCAAAGACTTATAAAAATGGTACAAGCAGCTGCCTTTGCTTGGCACTCAGCATTAAGAGGTTAGTGTTAGGACTAGTTGCCCGGTGTCAGCAAACTGTGAGTGAGTGGGACATTATGCTACCTGTCTGTGGCATGATGCCCCAGTGCTAGACATCATTATAAACTGCCACACTGCAGACATCGTAATGATATGACTGGAAAGTTCTTAAAGCTCTGTTAAAAATCCAAATCACACACACACTCTTATTTTTGACCCTGAATAGTCAGACAAAGTAGCAACACTGGCCATCTACTGTAAAAACCTCATACACTGCAAAAGAGCTGACCATTATTGCCTATGCAGAAGCACACAGTAAAAGAGATGATGGGAAAGAGTTGAATGTAGGAGAGTCTTTTGTTTGGAAACTGTTAAAACTGACAGAAGAGAGACATACAGAGATTTTTCTTGAGTGATGATGAGGAAAAGGAATTTGATGCAATATACTGAACTGCATCAGCAAGATAGACTTCAAAATGGCCTGTTTTAAGGCAGACCAAAAAATTGAAAATATATACATACATATATATAGATATAGATATAGATATAGATATATATATATATATATATATATATTCAATACTGCTGTGTTTTTCATTCTCTATTTTATGTCATCTTTCAAAAAAATTACTGGTCATGAGTGGGTATGTGGTGAAAGAAAATACCAGTGAAAAAGTCAAGCACTGGTTTATTGTAAATGATTCAAACATTGTGTAACAAATGATGATCAGCGCACTTTCCAACTATTATCACATTAAAAAGGATAGAAATTATAAAGATTTTACAATGTATTATTAATCACATGCTCTTTATACGGCCGAACAATGTTTTTTTTAAAATAGCGGTACATGTTATACATCAGTGCACGTTACACACGCCAAAACAGCATAATCTGAATATAAATTTACTGTACATATTTAACAGTATGGCCTAGAGCCTGCAACTATGGACTCAGTCATGGATTCAGATTCGATCATAATGGCTTAAGCCTGGAACTGTGAATTTAGTCATGGATTCAGATTCCATCACAGTCTAGCCTAGAGCCTGGAACTGTGGACTCAGTCATGGATTCAGATTCCATCATAGTATGGCCTACAGCCTGGAACTGTGGACTCAGTCATGGATTCAGATTCCATCATAATGAATACTGTGGCAACTATCCTCAGGTGTTCCATCCTATAACTGAGTAAACTGAAACAAGCATAAGCTGGAAGTTAATGTAGCTTTGTTACACTGTCATGCCATCCAGTGCAGGTCACGCATTCTCAGTTGCTGTATAACACAAAAACAGTAAGCAATAAGCTTTGACCTTGAACAAAAAACAGTGATAATTAAACCTTGACCTTCAACAGCAAAATATTAAATAAGCAGGAAATGTGATATTCTGACAAAATTTTACTGAACAGAAAGAAAAAAAAAGCTTACAAAAGTTTGTTTCTCCAACAGTCCACTTGATCATAGAAAATTCCAATGCTGCTCCCAAAAAGAAAAAGAATGGTATAAATCGGTATGGTCCAAATATTCTCCTTCCTGGCCACCTGTCAAATATATTTGAGATGATACCTCTGCGTCTGGCTTTTTGCATGTTCAAATTCTGATCCTCTTTTCTGCACTCTGAAAACAAGAACAAAGGTCAAATTTAAGAAATGGGTTTACAAAAACATAACTCATATATATAGTCCATCAGAACAGATCTAGATCTACCATCACATGAGCTGGCAGATCAGGGTTGATACAGTTTGTTAGGAGAAATCAGTAAAAGAACAACACAGGCCCTAATCTGCCGGCACATTATGCGATGGCAGAGAGGGTCTATGTTGTCTGCAGATGAACTCGACTTACTGGTATAAGCAAGTATAAATGGTACCATTAAATTGTTAACAAACTCCATTACTGACACATCATTAGTACTATCAACTGACAACATGTGACATGTGTCATGAGTTCATGTTAAGAAATAGAAACATTAACACTTGAAAGAGGAAACTTACCTTGCAATGTTCCATTACAATGTTGCATTAACTTATATTGGCCAATCATAACAATACATACATAAAGGTAGATCTTTTAAAAATCGCATTTGTACAAACACAATTTGTCCAAAATTTCATTATCAGTTATATGAACAATAGTATGGATTGCAATAACCTTTGGATAACCTAGGGTGATTTTTATAGTGATAGTGAACCTATACATAGATATGCAGACTGAAAGATGGTAACTCCAACAACAGCAAAAACAAAAATGGTTGTGGCAAGGTACATAAAAGATTAAGGGTCACGAAAATTTAACCCTGAGTTGACTGATCCACTGAAGGAGCAAGAACTACACTCACACAGGACGAATTTTGTTTGTACCAGCTGCCGCATTGTACCAGTTACTGCACAACCGTTAATTGTTCTAGATTATATATTGATATTTCTGAAGATGCAGTTACAGAATATAAATTGTATAATGTATGTCAAGAATAAATAATGACTGTGCAGTCATTGGTTCCATGCAGCAACTGGTTCAAATTTCTATTGGTAAGTGTTTCCTACGACTAGAATTACTTCACATTTTCTGCCTCATCAAATATCTGTCATGCCACAAAAGCTTCCAGGTTCTCTATGCATTACATTACTACAGTACCTGATTTGTACACCACACAGCATCTTTATTTACAAAGATTATCATTGGGGATGGACAAGTACCCAGCCTGGCCACCTGAAACCAGCCAGGTTTTGCACTACCCAGAAATACCCAGCTGAGCCTGGTTGTAAGATAAAAATTTGATCTTGTCAGATCAGGTTCCTCAGTCTTTCTGGGTATCGGTAATATAATACCTACCCATCCCCCCCACAACCCATTTTATGGTTGACAATAATATGGAAGAGAGACAGGGTAGAGAAAATGTCAAAATGTGAGTAAAAAAATCTACCTGGCAAAATTCTCCTGTCTTTCCCTAATTATAATATTTACATTCAGAAAGATATTATGTACCATATAATTTAACTTTGTATCTTAGTTATAATGAAAAACTGTGGTGAAAGTGAAACTTTTGTATCAAGTGAAAATGCTATTGGTCAATTAACAATATACCTTTTAATAAACTAGTTAGGTCTTTTTTGCTTCTGTAAAGAAGAAAGAAACTTATACTGCTATATTCTACATGGAGTTAACAATGTGCTGTTACTTTTATTTAAAAACTTTTTGAACTTTTTTTTTCGTTTTTGAAACAACACAAATTGGCGAATAATTTTGTATCATAGTTTGATTTCATTTTGTAGATATTTTTCGAAACATCATTTTATAAAAAAAATACCAATAGGTGTTAAAAGAAACTGACTTTTGATGTATCCAAAAAGGACTTTTGTACCTTTTATTTTATAATAAGAAACACGATGCAAAATTGCACATTTAGAAACCTCTTCCATTGGCAATAAAATGTAAATTATCTCAGCAAATAGAGACACTGCTATTTCTTTGCGCGTCCTTTCAACTCAACTGCTAAAGCAGTGATTCACTTGCACATCAAGGAGTTATTCATAGGTTTATAAACGGATTATATACAAATCTTGATATATAAGGATATGAATTTTTAAGGTTGCTTTTAACAATTTTTCAGTCATATCGCTACGATGTCTGCAGTGTGGCGAACGTTTTATCCACTTAAGACACCGGAGCAGTAAATCTTAATGTAGCCATGTTTCAAAGTAAGATTTAAAAAAAAAAATCCAAACGATTTGGGGTGACAACTTACTAATTTGCTGAGGATATTCACTGAAAACAATACGACAAAAATAACGATGGTGATATATTTCCATTTTTCTCAACTTTATTACTTGAGCAGCATGGTCAAGAAGGAAATTTGATTTGTTTCTCACGATCAGCATACTAGCTAATTTTCAAGGTCAAACAGAAAACTTCACACATTCCTTCAATTGCAGAAGAGCTGTAAATCTACGCATGTATAATACTTCAAAACAAATAATGACCTTCAACTCTCAGCTAGTGACATTTTGGTCTAGTACTTTATAACGAACATGTTGCGTACACAGCTGGTTCGCATAACGCCCCATATGACATTGGAGAATACAAGCGCAGTATGTTTCCGGTTCCTGTGATACTCGACAAAAGGGAGAAGCTAATCTGTACAATCGTGGATCAGACGATGAAATGGCACAGTGGTCTCTTAATCAGTATTTTTCGACAGTAAGAGATTACTTTATATACTTCAGAGCAGTTTACAACAGTCAGTATATATGCTAAACACGAATATTTAGAGGGAAATGGTATCAACATGTGAATCCGTATTTAATATGACTTTCAGGATCGAGCATTTTTATTAAATAATAAAGGGTCCATGATGAACCATAGGGGTTCGTTACAAGTGATATTAAGAGGTCAGTAGACAGAGGCCTGGAGCCAGACCGATACCCTGAATTCATCTGTAACGAGCTCCTGTGCGATGGGCGATACAAATTTGAGATAATATCTCTTGATTAGAAAGCAAACTGATTAGAAATTTTCAGTGGTTTTTTTTTATGTAGTGTTTTGAACTTCAAACTGTCCCCCCCTACTTGAACTGCAAGTACAGAATAATTTAATCAAATTTAGATTATATGTACTATACGCCTTCCTTTCTTTCCAGTGAGTAAAGACCTCTGCAATGGTCTTATCTCCTTTTCAACCAGTAGCAGGATTCCAAGAATTAATAATTTTTTCAAGAGCACCTTACAAGTTTTCTGTAATATGAATAGGTAACAGTTAAGAAGCAAGCAGTTTGCTTACAGTAGTGTTTGTACTGATGCATTTACTAAAGTCATGGAGTTGTTGTAATATAGAATTACCTACTGATAATGCAGAGAGCTCCCCAGAATTTTTTTTGTTACATCAGGGTAAGCATGCAGTAGCATCACAAAATGTTTTCAGAAACACTCATTATAATCATAAAATTTAAACAATAAATGAAATATAAAAGTCCATATAGTATTACAGTATTTCTTATTTCCCTTTATACAGTTAAAAAATCAGCAACAGTTTCCATTGTAGAAGTCCTTTTTCATACATTCATAAGATGAAATATTGGATAAAGTGATTAATTTTATTAGTACTGAACCAGGATACATCCATTTAATCATAATTTGTGCCAGATTGGGGTACACAAGTTTAATTTTTCACTTGTTTTTTCAAGGTGTCTTTGGAGTATTTTAGGTGGGAATTTCATAGATACGTAGGTGGCCCAGTACAGATGATAATGGCTTAATGAGTGGGTACTTATTCCTCATTATCTTGATTATATACCCAGGAGCAGATTATCTTGATTATATACCCAGGAGCAGTGATAAAATTTGACAGTCATGTGATAGGGTTAGGTGACAAGGATGTTTAGTTAACAGAATAATGTCTAAAGGTTAGTGGGAAACATTCAGGCATATATTCACTGGTGCAGAACATATCAGCAGGTTCAGAAGTGTTGCGGGCTATAATGGTAGCTTAATTGGACCATGAGTGTAAATGAGCCTGGAAAAACACTACATTGTATTTTTGATGAATATTTTGAAGAAAAAACAACAGCAAAAAGAACAAGTTGTTTGGGGGCAATTAATAATTGTAATGAATAATGTGGCTAACTAATTTGTGAACACTTACTCACAGACCAATGGTAGAGTCCAGATCATAATTTAGATTACAAATCTAGGCATATGCCTTTCTGCTCATTTGGTACCATCACAGAAACACTGAAACCTACCATTAGATAACACAAAATGTGAACATAATCACCAATATTGTGGGGACTTGCATGTCACTTAAATTCGTGCATTGAATGAAGACCTTGTTTATATTTCATGAGTAAAATCATTCATTAACAGACAAGTTTTTATTTTGAGCATTGCCTTGTATCAGAATTAGTTCCTTTCATTTGTGGAAATGTGATTCCATTTTCTATGTGTTCTCACCAATTGCTTCAAAGCATGTTAACAGCTCAGATGCCACCATTTGTTCCCTCTCTTTCCTAAATTTCTCTCTGGCAATTTTGAAAAGTTCATTGTCCTCCAGAACATTTACTCATCCTCCATATTTGCTTTTCGTACATTTGTGACAGCCAGCGCTGCCCACAAGGATGTCAAACATGTGATTATTTCATTGATTGATTTGTTGACTATTATCTGATCTGTACATTTTGTCTTCCTTAAAGTTATCTAAATTAGTTTTGTTTTCTAGGCTTTGCTTATATTAGTGGTGATTACTATGCTAGAAAAGTCAAAGAAACTTATAAACCTAGAAAGTTATATAGAAAATTAATTGGGAAGTTTTGTTATAATTATTCTGTTTAAGACACTTATCCTTTTTTCAGCTGTATGATGCCCTTCATGAGTATGATGGAGAACACGCAGCAGTAAGTTTCAGTTAATTATTAAACCATTGAGTGTCTTGTGTAAAGTGAGGGTTGAAAGTTACTCTACTTTTCATGTTGTCACATACATTTAGTATCATTTGTAATTACTGACTTTCAGATTTAAATTCTTTAGTACTTATTTGTACTTAGCAACTACATTGGTATATAACTACCAGTAGTAAAAAAATTATTTTGAACCAATTTATCCAAATGTATTTAGAGTAAAGTGTAATCTTAATTGGGCACCATCCATTTAATGAACATCTTATCATGATGGACATTTAAGAATCCCTATCATTTTCTTTACATATTGAACTTAAAGTAAAGGTCCAGAAAGGACATTTATTAGTCCAAGAATGTCCTTTAAAGGCAGATAACATTGTAGATTCAAAACCACTTCTGACCATCAAACCAATTTGATAATATACAATTATTTCTACTTTCAAATCAGGAGTTGCTTTCATTCAAACATCCACATGTGGCTAACACGCGACTGCAGTTAGAGAGGCCAGAAAATAGTGTACAGAGAGTCTTTGAACCTCCCTACGATGAACTAGTAGCAGCTCATTTAAGGTAATAACTTGGATGTAAGCGATATTTTTTCATACATTTTACTGCAGTGTGTAGTCATAATAGAGTACTCATTGATGACATCAGTGTTATATGACATTAGTGCAGTGTATGGTTTGCAGGGTTAATATTTTGAAGATGTATGTACATCTGTATGGATGGGTTTCATGACATATTGGTACTGTACTATCCTGGCCAAGTTAGTGCTGAACAAAAGCAGAACTGCTAAAAGCCAAATTCCTCTACAACTAAAAGTAAAGACTAAAGATAAAAGTTAACAAGATTGCTTAACTCCTAAAATATACATAATGAACATAGATATATATGTGTGTTTGCAAGTGTGATGTAAAGACACATAGAATATGTTTGGTGCTTTTGGATGTGATCCATGGGTCATGGTTTGGGTTTCAACTTATGAGAGGTTTGAAATATGACTGACAAGACTTCTCACAGGTGACTGCTTTTTTACATGCAGAAATAGTTCATATTCAGGTAGGTTGATGATAATTTTTGTACATCAGAATGAAAAAGTGGAGGTTCATTTAGCTATTTTGGTCACCGCAGACATCATTGTAATATTACTCACTTGATTGGATTTTATAAAGGATTCAGTGGAGTTTTGCACTGGCTAAGAAATTTTGTAATATTTTTTTCTGTTTCTTGCATCCAACTTTTTTGAAACTTGGCATTTTTAATAATATCATCTTATGATAGACAATGAAATGTAAAAAAAAAATAATCGCTGGGCTTAAAATTACATGTAAACTAGCATTTATACTCACATATAAGTCAGATTCAGTTGCAAAAAACATAAACCCAGATCAGTTGGTGCACTATTTGCCAGTAGATCAGGATCTTACTCTGTGTTGTTTGTTTTACTGGTTAGTCCTAACAAACTGCATATACCCTGATCTGCCAGTACATTAGGTAACAGCAGATATGGGTCCTTGCAATTTGGATTTGGATCTGACTTGTAAGTGAGTATATATGGCATATCAACTATTCATGCAAGAGGTGCATAGAAATATACTGTGTATATTGGTGGCAGAAATATCCAAGTCAGAATATTTTTGTAATTTTGCTAAGTAAGTATGTTCAAACAAGGAATTCCATTTTGAAAATTCATAAGTTATTAAAGATACAAAATTTTTAAATGCCTTAATTAGATTGCTTAATGATAGTGTTTTTGTTGTCAGAACCACATCTTGATTTCAAAGTAATGCTAACATTAGACTTTTATATGGTATGTTTAAAAATGACTCACTTCATACTAACAGGCAAGGTCAGAACATTTTCTTAATTTTGCCATGTTCTGTTGAGTCCACCTCACTTTGAAAATTAATAACATCATTAGACTAAATGCCATGCTAACAGTATACCATTTTATGATATGTCTGAATATGACTTGCTTTACCAGAATCTTCCATATAAAAATAGAATAACAATTCCAATTATTAATTTGGTCTGAATATAGTTATTTTCTGTCAACAATATTAAGGTTGCACTCCACAGTTTTCACAAAATTTCATGAGCTCATGTATGTCATCTGCTTAATGTTTTGTCTTTGTAGTGAAAACTGTCCAATACTGGGAACCTTTTCAGCTCTTTTGATCCAAAATAAAATTCTCTAACATATAGGTTAGCATATTTTTAAGTCATAATTATTTTGCACCCATTGAGCTTGTGTACAAAATTGCATAAAAAAGCCAAAATTCACTAGTTTTGCTCTGTCCTGTTTTGGCAAATGAATTTTCCTACAACTACACTCATATGGAAATTTAGCTACCTGAATTTGCCTCTCACTCAACAAACTGTGAAGAAAAACTACACAGAGAAACTTTTTTATTTTCATCTAAAATATTTGATAGATATTAATGCTTTTTAAAGCAGGCATTCACTAGTCTGCGAGTGCCTAATTTTACATTCGAACCCTGTTGCTAGATATCTGCAGCATCTGGTAAATACTGGATGCTTAAACAAAACCGATTCATGCTAACATCAGCATGATTCTGTTGTTAAAATGTCAAGATTCACTTCTTATTTAGAAATTCATCCCTCGTCGAAATATGAAATTGTGGAGTGGACCCTAAAACATCTAAGCATATTTGTCCATTTCATTAATGTTATAAAATTTACTAAAAGCCAGTCAATATTTATGAATATCCTTTTTCCTTTACTGTCAAATTTAAGTTTTTTCAAATGCACTGTTTTTCACATTGAATAAAAGGTTGCCACAAAGTGCCTTTTTCTCAATTCAGTTGTTGTTATCTTTTCGAGGAAACAGATTTTAATAACTTGATCAAATTATTTATTTTTCATAAGGTACTAATATGTGTCTTAGCCAATTAAGAGATACAAAAATTATCCGCCTCTGTTATTTCAATTAGGGTCAAATTATGTAAGCAGTGTTCAACCAAATTATTATTATTTTTGAGTGAGAGCAATGCATCTTGCTGTTTTCAAGCTTATTTTGTTATGCAGCCATGATAAATTTATGTATTCATTTTCATGGTTATATTTTATTTTCAGATGCTGTTGGGCAGTGGGAAAGCATGACTTTATGGAAGCCTACCACTGTCAGTCCATAGTCATGCAGTATCCTTTTTCTGTAATTGAATCAGATAAAAGAAGTACATGTTGTCTTACAGTTGTAAAAATAAGGTCACTATATACATGTATTAATATATTTACTTTGACAGAAATACTCATAGTCTTGTTTCCTTAAGAAATGAAAGAAGTAGATATATCAGTGTGGACAGACTTTTTATCTTCATTGGTTGTTATTCAGATTACTGTGAACATGGATTATCATTTTAAAAAGAGTATCAACTGAAATGCCTGGCTAACATGGATTATCATTTTTTGTGCAGTGTTTCAGCTGAAATGTCATGGTTAACGTGTATTATAATTTTACACAGAGTATCATCTGAAATGCCATGGTTAACATGGATTATCATTTTACAGAGTATCATCTGAAATGCCATGGTTAACATGGATTATCATTTTACAGTGTATTAACTGAAATACCATGGTTAAAATAAATTATCATTTTACACAGTGTATCATTTGAAATGTCATGGTTAACATACATTGTCATTTTACACAGTGTATCAACTGAAATGCCATAGTTAACATAGACTGTCATTTTACACAGTGAATCAACTGAAATGCCATGGTTAATGTGGATTGTCATTTTACACAGTGAATTAACTGAAATGCCATGGTTAAAGTGGATTATCATTTTACACAGGGTATCAACTGAAGTGCCATGGTTAACATAGATTGTCATTTTACACAGTGTATCAACTGAAATGCCATGGTTAGCATGTATTATCATTTTATACAGTGAATCAGCTGAAATGCCATGGTTAAAGTGGATTATCATTTTACACAATGTATCAACTGAAATGCCTTTGTTAACATGGATTATAATTTATGCAGTGGATCAACTGAATTGCCTTTAGTTTTTATCATTTTGCACAGCGTATCAAATTAGGTCACCCATGATTTGGTACTTTTCATAGTCACTGGCTGAATGTTTGCTCTTACTTCACATACACTTGATTCTTTTTATCACCCAAAACCAGGACATTTTGGGAATTAAAATAATAAATAGTGGTTTCCTGAAGAATGCTACATTCAGTTGAGTTGATCCCAATGAAAGGTTATGTTTAGAGAAACACTTAAACATGCAAAAAAAGATAATTACAAAATTTGTAAGGGTTTATAATGTTCTGTATAGTTTGTGGAGAAAATTAATGATGTCAAATGTCAGCTTCTTGCAGGGATATACATTTCATGTTTTAGTTTTCTGTATTTTCCCATCATGTTTATTCATTTGCATTGCACAGTCAGAGTGACTGGTTAGGTGAGATTAGTAAAGAATGCTTACAATATATGCATGTACTTGCCTTTAATTTGAATCCAACTGTAATCAACATAGACCCTGATTTTCTGTTGCATAATGTACAAGCAAATCAGGGTCTGTGTTTTTCTATTTATTAATCCTAATAAAATGAATAGATCCAGATCTACTGGTGCATTATGCAATGGCAGATATAGATGTATGCAGCTTTTAATTGGATTCAACTTCTGTATGAATATATAGAGTAGTCATATGATTTAATCCAGACCAATCTCTCTGTACATTGGCAGAATTTCCCTGCCAAAAAAAGAGGTTGAAGGCTTCAGCTGAAAAGTAGATGACACATTCTTTTCAGGTTTCATAAATTTTATACTTAAATAGACAGAAATGTGTAAGTGATAATTGAAAATATACAGCAATAGTATCTGTATACTGCATATTTTGGTAGTCCTGCATAGAAGGCCATCACATTGTTTTAATTTGTCCTTGTGATGCCTGTAGTATTCAATAAATGTAATAAAATTTACATCAGAGGTCTATTTAAATATTTACATTATGCTTCAAATATAAGTTCACGCATTTTTCCTTAACTTTGTCAGAGCATTTACCAAAATATTCCAAAGCCAGAAGGATGAAAACTGGTCTCTACCCATACTTTTTGTCATTAGCATTGATCTGAGAGTCTTTGCCGTTAATGTAAGGTTTATTTTTACCATTTATAATGTATCTTCATACAATATAGTATAAGAAACATGGTCTCTGACAAAACTGTGATCACAGACTGCATGAGATGTTTTGAGTTTGGAAGTTTGTTCTTAAAAACATCTGACTGTTGTGAATATTGAAATAAATTCATGGTACACTGGAACCTTTCTATAATGAATCCATAACTGCTTTCTGCATTATGCCGCAAATGATTGGAAATTAAATGAATATATGTATGATGGTCATGGAGGCAGGATGGATAAACAAATGCCAGTCAAACATATAGTAATAATTTTACTACTTGCAGATTTATATAACAGTTGAGATTATGGTAGCCCCTTGCTCAATAAAAATTTATTATTGCTATGTAGGAAATGTGACTTATAAATTGTACAGTTCTGAAACTTTCTTTTATCTGTTTTCAGGCTGGCTGATGTTTTGTATATTATCAAGGAGTAAGGGACATGTAAGACAAAATATCGAGAGCCTTGACTGCGTTTTATCTGTATTCATTTAATAATGATGCATGTTACAGCAGGGTTCCTCTGTACCAGTCAGAGCTGGTATTCTTCAGTTCTAATGTACATGTATGGCAGAATATTAACAATAATGAATTTGGGGAATGAAGTTTTAGGGCTTTTAGAAGTTATTAGCACAAGTATCTCATGTGAAAATTCTGAGTTTTGGCAGCAATCCATGATGGACAAGCGTTGAGCTACTTGTGTAAACAGACAACACAACAGCAGATCATAAGTCACTTGATTTTCAAAGATCTTGTATGCTTTTTGTTAACTTCATTATTTTTCTGTACAGGACTCTTATTGCAAAGATTAACATCACTTGAGACATTTTCCCAGTTAATTCTTAATAAGTTGCAACCTTCTTATTTTACATTGAATCTTTTCCCAAAATTTGCAGTGCTACAGTATACATTCGGCAAAAACTGACATGTCAGTGATGTCATAATGTAAAATATTGTCATGTCAGTGATGTCATAATGTAAAATATTGACATGTCAGTGATGTCATAATGTAAGAATCATATCATTTTAAGTAGAACAGTAAGTGTTGATTTTACAAAAGCAGACTACTGTTACATAGTTAAATTTGGAATATGCATGATTATCAGAGAGTACCTCAAAGGGGGGAATTATTCACACTTCACTGCAAAGGGGGAATTATTCATGCCTCAATGCCTTGCATTCTGAAGAAAATAATGTAAACTACGTATAAAAATTTGTTTTAAAATATATGATCAAATTTTTATGACACATATTTGTAAATGTTGGTAATAATGCATTTCTTTAATTGCTCATTTAGAGTTTGTTAATTCTCTGAATGAAATGTGATTAAGAAACTTACGGCCTTAACTAATTATTGTCTCATTGATTACTTGCATGTGTCAAGTGTTCCACATAATGGCATGTCCCAAATGCATTATCATGTACATTGATAAATAGAATGCTTTGATGGCCTAAGCATTTAGAGCATCCAATTTTGATGCCAGTCATGGGTTAGAACCCCGGCCGAGTCATACCTTAGACTTATAACAATGATCCTTGCATCTGCCTCACTTGGCACTGAGCATTAAGAGGTTAGCATTAGGAATGGTTGGCCTGATGTCAGGATAATGTGACTGGGTGGGACAAGATGCTACATGTCTGTGGCATGATGTGACATCACTATTAACTGCCACACTGCAGACATCATAGTGATATGACTCAAATTGTTAAAGCTGCATTAAAAATCCAAACACACACACATTTATAAATAAATAATAGACAGTCTAGTCTCTCTTTTATTGATTTAAAAAAATATAATATCACCGTGAATATTTATGTTAAACAAGTTAAGAAAACAAATTTATATAATACAGAAATAATTTTGATCATTTTAGCCTTTATGTAAATTACTTATTAGAGTCATTATATTTTAACAAGTCTTTAATTTCATTTTATTGGCAACACAGTATTTAAGTCAGTTGCTGATGTGCACAAATATTGTTTTGTTGATAATGATTTTTGATAGTAAGCAATGTATTTTTGCATTCCACACTACGTAAACACAAAATGAAGCATGATTGCTTTAACACAAGGGCATTATCAGTCAAACCCAAAATAATGTGAAATTGATGCCGACATTGGGGGATCTTCAAACAGACAAGACATCCATCACAGTTTTCTGAAAGTCAACATCATTCATGTGTCCATCTGCTCACTAATTAGCATAACAAGGCATGTGTAAAATGAATTTTTATAATTTCTAACTCGAGTTCCAGAACCATCCATCCAGATAGTTTTATAGTATATGCCCACAACATCTTAATGTGAATATAGTTTTTGTGATAGTTAGTTCACTTGTTAAATTTGTTATAAGTTTGTGCCTACTAATATTTTGTGATTTGCATTTGTTGGGAAATAGGTGATCGAATTGTTACTAATGAATCCAAATTAGATAGCATATCCCGGTAACACTTTAGTCACATTGTAAAATCAAATAATAAAAACCCAAATTACTGTGAGTTTATTTTTCACATGGTATCAGTTTTTGTGTATTTTATGGTTGCTACAAACCAAGAATTAAACAATCCAATAACAACAGTTATTGTCCAGTGAAAACTGCAGGACTCCTTCCCTGAGCCATGGATTTAAATATTGAAGAAAGGTTACTCATTCCAAACCAAAAAAGTTGATTACCAAGAAAACAAATGAAATGACATGTTTATAATGAGTAATATCATGTAGTGATGTGCAATTGTGTGGGCAGCAGGATGGTACTTACATAAATTATTTGCTGAGTCAGCAGTTTTACATTCTTTTCTTCATTCCAGATAAAAAAATTAATGTACTTGTGAAACAGTTAAAAGAAAATGGTAACAAAAATAAGTTGTAACATTTTAGTAGGTAAGAGGCTGGTGTCATTCATTTCATGTTGCTTTTGAGGTTGGCATCATTTTATGTTGCCTTTGAGATTGGTGACATTCTATGTTGTCTTTGTGATGTCACCATAAGAAGTATTTTCCTGAATTTTAAGTTTCACTTGAGCCAAGAATAGATCTGAATTCCAGTGTTAATATGCCTCATAAAAAAATGCAAAATTCAAAATCACACATTTTTTAATTTCAGAAATTCACTACTACAATTTAATTTGCAGTCAGTGATTTCTATTTTGATGATGGGCTTGAACCTGTGTAACATCTTTGATTTGATCATGAGTTTCAGTTAATTATATATGATCCGATTTATTGTGAATGTTCTTTTTCCTGATTAGGCTGATATAGAGGCAGTGAAGAGGGGAAAGAGTAAGCCAGGGGAACGACTGGAGAAAGCTGCAGAGCTCTTGATGAATTGTTTCAGGGTTTGTGCAAGTGACAAGTAAGAAACAGACTGTTTTGGGTAGAAAGTGTTTTTTTTTAATCCCAATATTTTTTTAACTTTTATTTTAATTAAAGCCATAGAAATGTATGACCTGAAGTTGATCAGTCACCACAGGCTTATTAAATAAGTATTTGCTGCAAACACAATTTTAATTTAATGCCTGTCATTCAGAGTACAGCAGTCATTCAAGGGTTATCAGTTCAATTTCTGTAAATATTGCATTTGACCTGTCCTGAATATAAAGGTTATACCTGAGCTAATTACCATGTTAAACATGAAATATTCATTATAGTTTCAAGTATTTATCCGATAAAAAGTGCAAAAGAGACAAATGTCACTGGTAACATTGGGACCCATTATGATCAAAGTTTTACCATATAAATGCTACATGAGTGCTCTGATCCAGGGTTTGGTCCACAAATTACTGATTTTTATACCCAAACACAGTCAAGTTTTGAAGTATTATAGTTTACTATTGTCTGTCCAGGTGGTTGGGCAGTTGTCCATTTGGTTACTAGATGATAACAAAAGTTCTACTGAACAGGTTTCAAAGCAACTTGGCATATCCATTTTCGCAAGGATAAACATAATAAATTTGGGATCAATTGCTCCAAGGTCATGGTCATTGTTGCTAAAAATAGATTTTGCCTGTTTGTTTAATTTCTGAATGATGACTAAAGTTTTGAACAACAGAATTCGTATAAATTTTTATTCATTTGTTCCCCTTATCTTCAGGAAGAAACCTGTTTATTTGGGGTTCATTAGCTCAAAGATTAAGGTCACTGTTGCTAAAAATAGATTTTGCCTATGCATTTCATTTTAGGATTATAAATTAAGTTATAGATAACAGATTTCAAAGACACTTAGTGCATTTGTTTCCCTTAGCCTCAGGAATAATCCATTGATTTTGGGAATTGGTAATTTTGAACGGCAAAGTTGCATTCACTAAATATTGATTTGACTATTTCAAAACAGTAACATTAGTATTACATAACACATTTGTATCAAAACATTGTACATGTTTTACCCTCTGCCAAAGAAAGGCATCTATTGATTTGAATATGTGTACCTTCAAGGTCAAGGTTGTTATTACTAAAAATAGATTTTGACTTCTCCATTTCATTCCAGATAAGAACTTCAACAAACCTTGGTACTGTCAAGTACATCTCATTAACCTTTTTTACCGAAATAAATTGGCTTCATCTCTTTGCATATACTCATTGTATACTATAGATGTAGCTGCATACAGGATAACATCTCTGTTCATGGGAAATTTTAGGCTGGGAACAAATCACAGATGGGTGAAGATTGGCATAGAAGTTCTGTTGAAGTCACATCTGCACATGTCTCTTCATGTATACTCAAAGAATTCAGCAGAAAATACATTGAAATGATTAGACCGTATGTTGCCAATGTATCATCATACATCTGCAGTACTTCTGGTTAGAAATTTATATTTATTCAAATGTGCATTAAATTTTTCCATTCATTTGTTCACATATATATTTTCTATTTCCATGTATGTTACAGTATATTACCAATGACTTTTCTTGCAGCCGAGCATCCATAGAGGATACTAAAAAGTGGGGAATGTTGAATATTGTCAACCAGTTGTTTAAGATCTATTTTAAAGTGAGTATTTTGAAAATAATTACTTATGGTATTTCTTATGTAAGAAAATTGTTGAATCTGTTCAACCTGAATGACAATGATATGTTTTGCTGGAGTTGTCTTTAGTTGGTTTAAAAAAATATAGATGGAACCTTTCTGGTGAGTGGTGGTAGGAGCATGTTGTTTCCATCTTAAGATAATTTTTGCAGTATAAAAGATTTTGTCTGACATTTTTGTTAAGTCTGCATTAGTGGGAAAATAGATATAGCAGTCTCTTTTCTCTGTATGTCAACAAGTTTGTTAAGATTTTGATTCAAGTTTTTCATTTGCGTAAATTTTCTAAACCCTTGATTGAATCCCATTATACTTGGCATAAATCATTGTGAAGTGAAGAGTGTTCAGTCTGAGACATGCTTGATGCCTCATAGAGCTTGTGTTTCAAGGTCGCAGTCTAAGAAACATTATGCCTAGGTTTTGGTTCCAGTTTTTCATTGGCTTATATTTTCCTAAACCCTTTTATGAGTACATTCACACTTGGGATGAATGGTCATGGAGCTGGAACAGTTCATTCTGTGAAACACTTGTTCACCCATTTGACCTTTTGAGTCAAGGTCGCAGTCTTAGAAAATGTGCATTAAAGTTTTGGCTAAAGTTGTTTTCTTCATCTGCTTATATTTCTAAAATCCCTAGATGGATATTTTTTATCCTCAGAAGGAACCTTTATAAAGCTAAGGCAATTCATTATGTGATATGTGTGCTGTACCTTTGATCCTGAGTTCAAGGTCACACATTTTAAGGCAGCGCTTCTGTTGTGGGCTTGACATGCAGGCCATGGCTTTTTTGTTTAAAGAATGAATTCCATGTGTCAGTAAAAGATGGTGGTGGTGGACTTGATGCTTTTGTTTTAATGTACAAACTTCACTCAGCATCTAGTGAAACTTTTGTTACAGGTATACAAAACATTACTGCAGTTAATTAACACATGGTCAGAAATTCATTTTTAATCACACATTCTTGTCATTAGATAAAATACAATCTCATACATGTCACTTAGAGCTGGTAGTGATCATAGTGTTTATGTTTCAGTCCCAGGACATAATTTTTCTCTGTATATTTGTGCTTCTCTCGGTTTTTGTCTTGCATCATTTTTTATTTCTTAAGGATTTAAGCTTATTTTTTTTATACTACAGATCAACAAGCTCCATTTATGTAAGCCACTGATTAGGGCAATAGACAGTTTGCCTATCAAGGACAAGTTCTCTCTTTCACAGCTCGTCACATTCAGGTACAAATATTCTTTTATGGCTCTACTGGTTGAAGACCAGAATAGATTAGATCTCATTCTGGAATTAACCTATTTCTCAAAATAATTATATATATATATATATATATATATATATATATATATATATATATATATTTATATATATTTATGCATATGTGAATATGCTTTATTTTTATCTCACATAAACCCACATCTCTAAATAGGACTTACTGTATGTGTGCAGATACTATATACTATATTTTTATCTCATATAAACCCACAGTAAGTCCTATTTTTGAGAACTAGGTTTATATAAGCATAAAATATTGCATATAAACATACAGTAAGTTTTTTAAGAAAAATGGGTTTATAGGGGAAAAATATATAGCATACACACATACAGTAAGTTCTTTTTAGAGAAATGGGTTTACGTGAAATTAAAATACAGTATATTCACATTGGTGAATGATAAAGCTCAGAAACTTTTAGTTGAGTGACATATAAAGGCACTTTCTGGACACACCAGTCCCTTTCATACCACCCACAGGACAGTCAGCACCAAATTATCTTTGTTACTATTCCAGGGAACCATTCTGGTGGCCTAAGTGGTTAGAGCATCCACCTCATATGCAGGAGGTTGTGGGTTCAAACCCCAGCTGAGTCATACCAAAGACAAAAAAAAATTGTACTTACAGCTGCCTCACTTGGCACTTAGCATTAAGAGGTTAGAGTTAGGACTGGTCAGCCTGGTGCCAGGATAATGTGACTGGGTGGGACATGATGCCACACATCTACGGCATTATGCCTTAGTGCTAGTCATCACTATAAAGTGCCACACTGCAGATATCATAGCAATATGACTCAAATTGCTAAAGCTATGTTAAAAATCCAAAACCACACACACCATTCCAGAGACATTTCAGCAGTGGGAGATTATGAAAAATGATGTTCCCATTGCAGCTGTGATTTCACTTATAACAACGGCAAAGAGTGTGGCTTGGGGCTCCATTATTACTGCAATGACACTTTGTTATATAGCAAAATGTCCTCTGTGATAACCTTTCCTTCAGTGCATGTAGAGTCCTCATTCAATGATCTCACTGTCAGAAAAAAATTATATTCAAAAAAGTAAATGTTCAGACAAGCAAATAGTCATTGAATCTGTTAACAAAGGGGATGATATTTGTGATTCTTGGTGGGCATGTATGCTGAAGATTGTTTTCCTGATCTAGCCAAGTGATGCCTTGTTTGTCATCAGTGCCTTGTTACCAGTACATGATGGTCATAGGTTTGAGGTGCGTGTTTGCAAGGAAGCTGACCCTTCCAACCCTCCAGATCAATATAAAACTTTTATATAGCTGCTTATGGAGGAATAATAATGTTGCCATACCCAAAATTCCAAGACAAGATTTTCACCTGAAAAAGATTTGCAAGGCTGAAACTTCCTTATAAGCAGAGGCTGAATCCTGATTTACAGATGCAATGGCAGAACAAAGTCTGTGTTGTTTGTTGTTGGACCTAACTTATAAACGAGTATATATGGTACTAAGAGACCAAATATTTTCTTTGTAATGCAACCTCAGTATTAAAAATATGGTCATATAGCATGATAATCTAAACAAAATTCTCAGTATCAAGAAAGAAACTGAAAACTTCTTTTGTTCTCAAGTGAAATAATTTTTCATGTTCTTTAATTTTCTTTTTTTTTGGTATTAAAATGTATTTTGGTCAAATGCAATTGTGCACTGTCAGACACGAATGAAATTTAATATGAAATTAGGTATTAGGTAAAAATCAGTAACCAGTCAACCTACACATAGGTACTTTGCAAGCATAAAAGTTACTTGACTTTGTAAGAGCTTCTTTGTGTCATACTGTTGGTTATTTAATACAATCTTTTTGAGTTTATTTATGGGTGAAGTGGGATTGAATTTCATAATATATACGGGTACAGTGGCTGAAATTTGAAGAGTCTTTATGTCTTGTCTAAGGGATAATTTGACAGTGCTGCACTGTTGAGCAGTCTGATTTTAAAATAAAATACTGAAAAAAAGCCTTATGATATTTCCTTCTTAAAGGGAAAGTCTGTCTAATGTAGAGCTCATTTTTCATACTGATATATAGTGTGAGCTCTTGTTACTGATTTTCAGGGAAGTGAAGTAGGTTGTAGTGTCAAACTTGAGTGCTATAGTGACAGTGCTAACACTATCAATTGAAACAAGATTTTAAAAAAATACTGAACTAATATAAGTTGAAAATGACAAGTTTGCTTGTGCATGTATTACTGCACATATAGTCTTATATTAAGTACGTACAGTCTTATATTAAGGAATACTTTTAGGATACCCATCCATTGTATATCAACTTGCAATTTATGTTTTATTACTTTGAACAGATACTATGTTGGAAGGAAAGCCATGTTTGACAGTGATTTCAAAAGTGGTAAGTAAATACATATTCTTTGTTTTCATGTTTTGATATAATTTATTTGGTTTGTGGGTTTAATGCCATTTTTCAGCACATGATAGGCTATACATGACAGCTAGTATATATGGTGGAGGTAGAACCAGGGAAAACCCCCTGTGAAAAAACATCAACCTATGGGAAGCTACTGGCAAGCTTTCTAGACTTGAACTCATACAGGTGAAATGTAAGTTATCTGTAAAAAAAAAAAACAAAACAGCACCTTAGACCACTTGGACACCCAAGGCCCCAAGATTTTGATATGAATACTAACTTTTTTTTTTGGCTGGAATTGTTGATGTTTGTCTGGAAGTCTGACAATATGTCTTGGATCAAAACTGAGGTCAGGGTTTGTATTTTTTTTTTTTTTTACACTGTTGCTTATAGTCACAGACTTTGGTATAGTACTACAGCCATCAGAGTTAACTAGGTCACAGTGATTTATATTTCATTGTTTGCAATCTGGCCATATTACAATAGGTGATAACAATAATTTTTGTCTCATTTCAGTCTTGTAATAAATAAGTCATGATTTGTTCCTGTACATGAAATAATAGTATGGCTTGAACTCGATAGATTTACATGTCATTGTGTTTTATGTTACTTATTTTTTTATGGCTGTTTTTACTGATTAGAATATTAGTGAGCTTCAAAGTATTATAGATAAAAAATAATTAATTTGATATGGTCATCCTTCTTTGGCAAGCTTAATGTCATATTTAACTTAGAAATGGGAATTTATTATTTGACCTTTTGTCACATTATTAGTGTCTGTATGATGTTCAAGAATAAAACTTGAGGGGAAATAACTTGGGGGTTCAAGTTTTCTGTGCAAGTGGTGTCTGGTTCAAATTGTCTGTCAAAATAGTGAATGTTGTATTGCAAATGCAAAGCCTGTGTTAAAGCGGGGTTGGAGGGGTGATGGGGAGAAAAAAGCTTGAAGTGAAAGTTAAATGCAAAACTTTGCCTGCTGTATTTTATATTAATGCTGATGCCAACAAATAATAAGGTTTCTTGCTTTCATGGCAAAGCTATAAGAGAGTGAGGAATGCATGCATGATAATTTAACCATTCCATTTTTATTGAGCCTACCTTGGCGGAAGTTGAGCATAGCGGTCTCACTGATAGCCATGTGTGTATCAGTCTGTGTCTGTCCATTCATCTCTCTATCCATCAACACCCTGGATTAACCTCATTGTTAAAGTTTTTTACTTTGCTAAATAAAAGGTGGGTTTAACAGCTGATGAGTACTTGTCATTTTCAGCTGATGAGTACTTGACGTTTGCATTTGAAAGATGTCACCGTGCCATCAAGAAAAACAAGAGGTTGATTTTGATCTATTTGATTCCAGTTAAGATGCTTTTGGTATGTATTATGAAATGGAATTAATGCTTGTTTGTGTAACTTTAATACTCAGTGACAAATTAAATCATTTGGATTGAAACCTGCAAGAAGTACAGACCCATATCTGTCATCACATAATGTGCCAACAGATCTGGGTCTATGTAGTTTGCTAGGAGTAATCAGTAGAACAAATAGCAAAGACCCTGATATGTTAGCCCATAATGCAATGGCAGTTGAGTTGTTGTTTGCGCTTGGACCCAATTATAAGTGAGTATATATGGTAGCTTTACATTTAATCATCACAACATTTCTTACAGACAATGTTTGGAATGAGTGAGTTTTTTCAATATAACCTGCAGCTTTTGTTGTAATTCCATCACAGACTGATAGCTCTGGTGGCCTAAGTGGTTAGAGCATCTGCCCCACATGTGGGAGGTTGCAGGCTCAAACTCCGACTGAGTCATACCAAACACTTATAAAAATTGTACTAGCAGCTGCATCACTTGGCATCAGCATTAAGAGGTTAGTGTTAGGACTGGTCAGCCTAGTGTCAGGATAATGTGACTGGGTGGGACATGATTACACATGTCTGCAGCGTGATGCCCCAGTGGATTCGGTGAATGTGGATATGTGAGAAAGCTTGCCAGAAGCTTCTTGTGGGTCGGTGGTTCTTTTCGGGGATTTCCTGGTTTCTTCTTCCACCATTAATACTGGCCACCATGTATAGCTTATAGTCTGCTGAAAAATGGCGTTAAGCCCTACAACAACAACAACAGTGCTAGACATCACTATAAAGTGCCACACTGCAGACATGATAGCAATATGACAACCTGTTAAAGCTACATTCAGAATCTAAAACATACACTCCATTGCAAACTGTTTCTTTTTTTGTATAATTTCACAGGAACTTTACTAATATCATTTAAAGTAAAGTCTTAAAGTATTTAGAAGCAAGTCTGCTTAAAATCATAGGAGGTAACTGATAACAATGAATTATTGGGACTCTGTCAATGAAGTTTGTTGAATCTTATAGTAGTTGCATCCTTCTGTCAGTCGTGTTGCTGTCCATCCAGCTGTCTGCCAGCAGTTTGGTTTCTGCAAGATAAGTTCGCACATAATGTTTGGATTTCAACCAAATTTGGTATCTAGTTTTACATCGATTAGACATTGCACAAGTTTGATTTATATTAATTAGAGGAGTAATGACACCTGACTGACAGTCACCCTTACTTTAGTTTCTGCAACATAACTGCAAGAATTTTTGAATTTCTACAAATTTTGCATGCAGATTTCAATTGATGAGGCCATGAACTGTTTTGATTTCCAACATTCAGTTGCATCATTTAGAGGAGTTTTTACCCTTGATTGTTTGTCCTACAAAGTTATGGTTTGTGTAGAACAACATTACCAAGCATATGGTTTGTAACAGTTTTTCTAGTTTGATTTGTACTGAAGACATTAGCTCAACTAGGCATAAGTCCAAGTGAACTTATGGTATGGTGTTGCAACCAGAATGTATAATCTCTCATGCATTGCCTATTTTCAACTTCTTCTCTGAAACCACTGGACCAATTTCAAACTTTGCAGAGGTGATTATGGCATGAAGGCCTTTTAGGATTTTACAAATAATGCTGATCTGTTATCAAATATATCATCCATTACAAAAAATAAAAATACCAAAATAAAAATGTTATCAAGCAAACTCTTGTAATAAAATGCTGAGCAGAAGTTGATAAAATATGACAGAAAGCATCATGACATAAATTTCTTACAAGTTTGCACAAATTCCGTCTGCCATCAAATATGGCTACCATTACAAAAATAGAAATACCCTTAAATAGAACAAATATCATTCAGTATAACTTCTTTTAATTTGCCCAAATGGTGATACTGCCAATACCAAAAAATGAAAAAAAAATCCACATAAAAGCATCATACTGATCCAAATTTAAATACTGTTTTAGCATGTGGCTTTGAGGTAGCTGTATGCCAGGTGAGTGATCTCAGGCCATTTGGGTCTCAATTGGTTGATTTTAATTTTCAGCCGACTACATTACATTAGAGTTACTGTAATGTTACGTGTAGGCTCGTACAAAAGTAACAAAAGAAAAGAGTGAAACCAACAAGCTTTGTAACTTTTAACAAAATAATTTATTTCCCTAGAAAACAAAGAAAAATATGAAATAGGACTTATGGTTTGTGAATATAATCCAAAAATTAATCCTAGAATTCAAAAATATATAAGTCCTATCACTAAACAGTTCTAATTGAATCCAGGTTCGAATCTCTATGAAGTTCCAATATGGAAGGCGATGACGTCAGATAAGGTCGTTGTACTGATGGCAACAGTTTCTCGTTGAATCACAATTTATAATGTTCCCATTTAGAATTCCAGAATTCGAGAATAAATTTTCACTAAATGTCTTTGTCCCAGAATTTTTATAAAGAAGAGCACTTGTGTGTTTTCTAGAGAATATAAATTATTAAATCCACAAAATAGAAGAAATCTAAATCAGCTGGCATCAACATAAAAAAAAAACACCTTGAGCTCTAAAGGTGTAAAATATGACTGACAGATCTACTAGAAAACATCTGTTTTAACCCACGATTTTAGATCACATGGTGGCTCACGTGACAGGGCTATGTGATCACTAACTTGAACAGAACAGTAAAAAAAATGCCATTTAGCATGTAGCCTAGAATAGCCCTATCTAAGAAGAAGATTCTCATGCTGGAAATAAATGAAAAAAGAAAGGCTGTTTACAACTTAGCTAACACGTGGGCTGAACATGACCTTGGTAATGACCAATCATTTTCGCTTAGTGTTTACATATGTCTCAACCAAGGTGAGCGAAAAATAGGGATAAAGTAATACTTTTACGTTCTAATCAGGTCAAAACAAAAGACTGAATTTTCTTAAAAAAATATCAAATCCTGTGAAAATTATCATTACAATAAAATATAATGAAACAAAAATAAAATAAAAAAGAATTTAAAACTAACACACAAGTAATTAAATGACATATACGTAACAGTAAGTATACAGGATCATTAATTACTGGAGTGATGCTCCATTTTTTTAAAACTTGGGCTTTTGTAGCCAAACAATAAATACCAGAAATCAGTTGATATCAAGTGAATTTTTTGAGTAGCTTAATATTTTTGATACTCTTGCCAAAGTTTGATTGGCAGCATCTTATGTCATCTCTTTGCTCTAATTTATTACTAATTCTGCCAGCAAATGACATTTTGATTGTTTTGGGTTGTGTGCCAAGGCACATCTTGACAGCTAGTAGGTGCAGCATGGTCAGTACAGTATTCCTGATTCAGCAGATCTAATACAGTGACTTTTTATTACATGCTATAGCTTAATCTAATGATCTGATGGTTACAAAGCTAGTAACTTTTGAAAAGGAGACTAGCTGTTTGTTATATTGCCACTGATTCAACAATTTGCTGTGAATGAAATTTGTTAATGTTAAACCCAAAACCACATGAAATTAAATACTGCTTTCAGTATTTTTCAATCCTAGTAATTTTTCTCTAATAAAATACATGATCACATGGAAGGTAAGAAATAAACTCCTCTACGTCTCAGTTCAAGCCCTAGATCAAACATGTATTCTTTCCCATCTATATATCATATCGACAATGACAGTAGTATCTTTGAGAAGAACCTCTTTCAAGATACTGTTTTATACACCTTACTTTGCTACCCCTTGATAGACACCTGTATGCCATTAAAATACTGTTATATACATCTTACCTGTCTACCCCTTGATAGCCATCTGTATGCCATTAAGATACTGTTATATACACCTTACTTTGCTACCCCTTGATAGCCATCTGTATGCCATAAAGATACTGTTATATGCACCTTACCTTGCTACCCCTTGATAGCCATCTGTATGCCATTAAGATACTGTTATATACACCTTACTTTGCTACCCCTTGATAGCCATCTGTATGCCATTAAGATACTGTTATATACACCTTACCTTGCTACCCCTTGGTAGATGCCTGTGTACCATATGTTCTTCAATTTAAGTATTTGTTGTGATACATCATGTTGCACCACTCTTAGATGTCTGTCAAAATTCATCTTTATTTCTATCCATATTCTTGTGAAGTCAGTATAGTATTGATAATTAAGGTTAATTTAAGATATCATTAACTTCATTTTTGTTTTTTCATTGATAATTTTGCATATTTTTCAACTTTTGTAGACCATGACTTTGACCTTATGTTCACATATAGTATTGTTGATACTCAATATTTAGTTTTTATATCATGCAGACACTGCCTTATGTTTTAATTTGGTATTTTTTTCTGGGTTCTTATTTCCCATTAAGCGGTCATGTTTTCATTGGTGTTTCGTATATACAATGGGAATAAAATGTGCAGGGTGTAAGAATTCAAAATCTCTGAGGACACATTCAAGACATGCCTAATATGAACCAAATGTACTTCATCATCACTGTGCATTTTCTGTATGTAGTCATGTTTGCATTGTCACTGTGCAGTGTCCGTAAGTAGTCATCTTTTCATCATCACTCTGCAGTGTCCATAAGTAGTCTTGTGGCAGAATTTATTTCCTAATGTTAATGTGGATGGGTAGGTATTTTGGAGAAAGAGTTTATTGTAAAATTTCCTTTTTACTGAAAATTTAAGGCTAAATTTCTCAAATGGATAGGCCTTTTATAGTAACACAGCAAAATATCCTTTAAAAAATTTGCCCTTGAAATTTAACTGTATTTGAAACTTTTGCATCATACTTTGAGCTAAAGTTGACCAGTCATAATCTGCATCCATCGTATGATCCAGATCTTTTAAGTTACTTTCTTAACTACCCTGCCAACCTGTCTGTGTGCATGTGCATGTGTGCAAACAGAATTCATATGCTCAGGTGCATAATGCCCTGATGGTCTTTAATTTAAATAAATGATATTTGTTCTAGGGCCAGATGCCAAAACCAGGGCTTTTGGAGAAATATGATTTGATGGCTTTTGCAGATGTAGCCAAAGGAGTCGGGTACTGTATTTCTTTACTGGTACCTTTTTTCCCATCTATTCCACAACATGTCTTTCTGCATGCAGACAAATACAGAGAAAATGATTGTTCCAACCAGTCTAGTAGATATCATTTATCACTGCCATTGTCTTCTAGATTAAAAAGTAGTCAGAATATAGCCATTATCTAATTTTTAAAAAAGAATAGATTATCTCATGGCCAAATAGAACTTTATGACCGGAAGATATAAACTGTTACATTGAGATTCATGAATGTTGGTGAGGAGATGTATCTTAATGAATACTACACCCTCTACTATCAATATGGTATCATTAGTTTTGGGATTACAATCTGATGTTTTGACCTCAGCAGTTTTTATAATCATAAGCCTGTATTCATTATATGAGTCATCAATTTTAAAATTGGGTGTACCAAATCATTCTTTCTGTATCACATTGATAATAATGACAAACTGATTAACGTTTTTCACATTATATCATGTATACTGTTAAAATGTTTTCATTAATGAAATGAATGACTTGTTTATTTAAAGAACACATGTTTCAACAATGTAAATAATTGTTGTGTCAATGTGAAGTCCTATGGAAATGCTTGGACAAATTATTGTTTATAAATTTAAAGCTATCTAATTTATCTTACCTGCAGTTTCTAAGCATTGAGATATTAATCTTTGAGTGATTGGATGATACTGATTTCAGTACCACAGGAGCTGACACAAGATTGATTAATTAGTTAAGTAATTTAGGTTGACTGAAAACATGTAAATTTTGATGGAAAACATGCAAATTTTGATGGAAAACATGTACATTTTGACTCAAAACATATAAATTCTGTCAAAATGAATTGTAGTAGCTGGAAATTTAACATATTCTAGAAATGTTGATGATCTTCACACCTGGATCAGTGGATGGAAAAGAAAAGGATAATCGGAATGTTCATTAAATTAAAGTTGATGATTTTTTTTTACAGTTAATGAAAGAGCTATTCTTTGATTTATGTGCATAAACTTGTTCCCATTGCCTTGTACTGCTGTACACAAACAAAATCAAATCTATGCAGTAAAGCTGGAAGAAAATGTAGAACAACCGATAATATCTATGACAACAACTAATTGAAATAAAACAGGATTCAATAAGTTAGTTGGTGTGCCATTCATGGTATCAGTACTTTTGTTTCTCATTGCTGTCTACCGATATGTTTGTCCTTCTACCAATTAATGTAACAAATGCTTCATTTAATTTTGAATGTTTAATTCTTCTTTCATTTCAGTTCTGGCAACCTGCTGCTATTGAATGAAGCTCTACAAAAGAATGAAGCATTCTTCATCAAGTGTGGCATCTACCTAATCCTTGAGAAACTCAAAGTTATCACCTACAGAAATTTGTTCAAGAAAGTGTAGGTATTTCTTACAGAATTTTAAGATGGCATGTTTGTTTGCAAGGCAGTTAAAGTCTAGACATCTATGATGTCTGTCCATCAGTTGATACTTAGTCTTTAGGGGTTTTTTTGGTGTCATCACTTTGGCTATTAATGTTTGTCAGCTACTTTTGTCTGCAGAGTCATGTAATTTGATACATAAATGCATCATAGGTACTTCACTGTTTAGATAAAACTAGGCCACTGAGACCAGTATTTGATACATCAGTGATTTGTATTATGTTTTGCTTTGATCATTCTTTCTGAATCATAGCCTGATGAGTTCTGTAACTTGATATATGTTAATCTTCATTTCAAGTGAATAGTTTTACACAGTCGGATTACTTGGTCTGTGATTTTTAAAAAGTTTTTGAATTATTTCATCTGTCATTTTACTTAAATGTTAATATGAGTTAACAATTGCGATAGTTAAAACAGTGATCATATACAGTACAGATCTTAGTAGGTAATACAGTGGTCTATACTATACAAATTGCATAGTTAATACAGTTGCTTATACTGTATAAATCGCAATAATTAATAGTAGTCTCTTACTGTAAAAGTCTCAGTAGTTAATACAATGGTCCTTTACTGTAAAAAATCTCAATACACTAGACCTTTGCTGTCAAAATTTGAATAGTTAATACAGTGGTCCAGTACTGTAGAAATCTCAAGCAAGTACAGTGTCCCAATATTGTGCAAATCTCGATAGTATAGAGGTCCCTTATATAAAATCTCAGTTATAAATACATTAGTCCCTTACTTAAAAATCTCAACACAGTTGTCCATAGCTGTAAAGAATGTTTTGTGATCCACCTGTAAAGAATGTTTTGTGATCCATACAGATCATTTTATAATAAGGCATTAATTTCAGTCACATATATTTAATATATATCAGGCAGCAGCTGGAATTTGGCAGCAAAAATTATGAGATTTGGGTAATATTCTGTCAAAATATTTTCAGAGTTCTTCTGGTGTTTTGATCCATAACACATTAAATTCTGTTTGGGTAAACTATTTTTACTATACGTGAAGAAGTAACAGGTAGTATGGGATGTATGCACACAGTAATGACCTAAATGACCCAAATTTCACTTATCCACAGTTCACTTGGGCATTGTGGGACTCGTTATCCAAGGGTCGCTGTATCAATACCCACCTAGACCAGCCTGGGTCTGCTGCCAAGGTGTATCCTTGGGAAAGGCACTTAGCTCTAACTTCCTTGGCATGATATTTTTAATAATGTGTTAAAAGTGCTGTTAAAAACCAGTAAAACAAATGGGAACATCACATAGCTCACACTGCCAACTTATTGTGAAGATATTTGCAAGGCATGGTCATTAAATCTGGACTTGCATTTGCCATTATCAATTTTTGATGCTGTGTCTCAGCTGTGTGCTTAGAGAATTATTGGGAGTTAATTTTGTGAAGTTTAAGTTCATTATAATAAACACACACTGATGATATCATAAATATTGTCCATATCAAGTGTATGAATGTGTGAGAAGAGTTAGCTCCCTCTGTCCATGTTGTGAACTCTCCACGTTTTCTAGGTACCATATGTACTTGCTTATAAGTCGAATCCAACTGCAAACTGCACATGCCCAGATCTGTCGTCACATATTGCACTGGAAGATCTGGGTTGGTAACAACATGGACCTTGATCTGATGGTGTATTATGTGATGGCAGATCAGGATCTTTATTGTTTGCACTTGGACTTGACTTATAAGCAAGTATAAACAGTACATTGTCTTTCTCAATTTGTTCATGCGCAATAGAAATACATTATGATCCATATTTTTTAGACTGATTTAAACCATGATTAGACTGATTTAAACCATGAAATTATGTGATAATGAGGCACCAGATAGGCATAGTGGTGGATTCCAAGAAAATCATGCTGTTCTAGATGGGTTGAACATGCCCCTTCTCTCCCACAAGGCATGCTGAGATTTAGACTTAGTGAGGGATATATTTATGCAAGTTATGACCAAAGAAGAGATATATGCACTTATTAAGGCATTTGTGGTATTGTGTTGAATATTTTTTATTTAAATTTATGAGTTGGAAAATCTAAAACATGGGAAGTAAAGTTTTAGTGAGAAATTTCATACACCGAGAAAGACTGTAAGATGGCTTTTAGTTCTGTTAGATTTATCTCTCTTTGTTAGATATCAAAGCTATGCATTGAAGTACCTGAAAGCAGATATCTTTTAAGGTCCACAACATTGACTGCTTTGAGATTTTAAGAGGGGATTGACCATTTTGATGTCCAAAGTGGGGATTGACTGTACTGTAAAACAACTAACATTAGCACAATTGGCACACTGCCATATTTGTACTTAAGTTAAATCATTTTATCATATTTTACTTCATAGTTTTATTTGCTTGATTTACACGTGCACTGACTAAAAGATGTCACTAAAAGATGGATAGGTGTGGGACTGCTGAAGTCTGTAGGTGCTCATATTAGTCTTTTTAACATTATACTGAGATGTCATTACCTTGTATACCTTCTCTCCAGTGTTAAATCAGGGCTTGATATAATCCTAATTTTGTGTCTGCATTACAGTTACCTGATTCTGAAGACCCATCAGCTTGCTATTGAGTCCTTCACAGCAGCTCTGCGATTGATGCGGGTACAGTGTCAGCATTCCTATAAATGAAAATTAATGTTGTGGTGGTATAGAATTCAGATGCCTTATAGATTTTGGGTCTTTTGGTGTTATTTCTTTAATACAGTGATGTCCCATTTTTCTTTAAATGCCTTACCCAGTCATAATACCTTAGGTAAACTGCTACTACCTCGCAGATCCAGCCCTCCCAGGTGGCGGTCAGGCAGAGTGATCTCCCTTGGTAGTGGGATTAGCGCCAAATCCCAAGAATATCCCAGTTACTACTTTTTCTTGTGCTACGTGTATAGAGGATCTTCTCTATTTTGTCCTGCATATTTAGACCATGAGTGAGACCAGTTGGACAACCACTCAGCCTATGTAGTTTCTCTGGCTGTCACCCCTTGCCTATATGTCGCACTTGCATATTATGGACAGAAGTGAATCGTAACTGGGGAGAAGCGAACATCTGATTGCACACAAGGGCAGTGAGATGGAGAGATGGAGAGCAGCAACAAGCATCAGTTTCAATCTGTCATATCAGAATTATGGACCGGATATGCCAATCAAACATCCCTTAACCAGCTCCAATCTCAAGATCTGGACAGCATCATGTGAGCCAAGATGGATGGCCATGTTCCTGCATGATTGGACTTGACCATGTAACTCTGATTGTAATGGGCCATGATCTCAGTTCAGTTATACAGTGTCAGCCAAAATTGAACTTGTCCAGTTCCACGACTCGTATAGTGCTGCCAAGCTCTTCATGAATAGACACTTCCTGTGGACAATGCCGAGTCCATCTTACCACATGGTACCTCAACACTTCTGGCATATGATGTCCATTTTGGGGCCTCAGTTTTCAAGTGATGTATCTTCACATCTGCCATCAAAGAGACTTTACTTAACAACATGTTAGAAGTAACAGGACCTGACTCATAAGTGCTACAAGTGTAGTGGGCCACCATCGTCAACATTATTCTCCAATTACTTATCAACTAGCGCAAGAGACATTGACTTTACTATAAACAACAATGCTGGCATTCAAGTTCCCTCTTTGTTACTAGCTCTTACTTGGATAAGTGAAACTCTGCCTTGCAGGATTGCACCAACTGCCACTTGGGTGGGCAGATAACTTTTAGCTTTTTAGCTTAAACTTTGTGATCTGGGAGGGCTCCGTTTTTAAGATAGTACTAGTTTTCCTAAGGTATTATGACTGGGTAAGTATTCTCAAAGAAGCATATTTTACTAGAAAAAAATTGATTTTATATTATTTCTTTAATACAGTCCTGTCCTTTTGTTTTTATGGCATTTCTTTAATAAAGTGATGTTCCATTCTCTAATATATTATTTCTTTAATATGGTGATGTCCCTTTGTTTTTATGGCATTAATTAATAGTGATGTCCCTTTGTTTTTATCACATTTATTAATACAGTGATGTCCCTTTGTTTTTATGGCATTTCCTTACTACAGTTATGTCCCTTTGTTTATGTGGCTTTTCTTTAATCTAGTGATGTCCCATTAAAGATTAGAGACGTACTGCATACAGTTTTACTTGCCCGTTGCCTTCATGGTGTTTCTTGCTATAACAGTTTCTAAACCATCAAATTAAATAACTGTAAAAAGCCATTGAATTTAAATGTTGTCCCAAAATATGGTTCCAAATTAAAAGCAGTAAAAAGTTTACTTGCTCAACCACTGTTGGCTTCGACATCATCTATCATGCATCATCTGTCAGCAATAGCTAATTTTAACTTTTTCATGAAAACCAATTGACCAGCGTCATCCATACTTGGCATGTGTCTGTGGTCACTCTAATCATATATGGTGCATGGCTATTTGGGGATTTCAACATAAGACTGTTTTTGATCAACCATCAACAATATGAGACTCATCTTGTACAAGCATTTCTGAGCTTCAAATGAGTCTTTAGTAAATTAAAAATGGCAGACAAATGAATACCTGTCATAAAAGAAATATCTTCCACTGTGTATTGAGCATCTTCATCAGTTGCCTCCTTCACAGCAGCCACTTCCTGCTTACCAACAGCAGACAGTGGGCTTCCAGAACCTGGGTTATCTTCCATGGATTTGTGACCACCTGTAGTATGTATAATTTTTGTGGTGTACCAATTTTTGTGGATTTCATTGTTGCCCAAGCAGGTCAAAACCACAAAAAAATTTCATACCCAAGAAAATTAATGATACTGCAGTGTGACAGAGAATTGCATTTGTAAACTTTATCCAAGTCAGCCTTGATAGTAATCAGAGACTTTTTAGGTCACTGTTACCTATGTTGTGTCACATGAATATATTTGTGGATTTATTTTGCCATTTAGAATTAAATTTATTGACAGGTTCAGAGAAACAAACAAAATTACAATAAAATATTCCAAACACCCTGTTACTGGCTACAGTGATTTTTCCAGGAATAGCCAGTACTTGACTTAGGCACCCAACACCAACATGCTACAGTGATCTACTTTTCTGTTATAACCAGTAATGGCTTCAAGACACATATCATTTGGCATTCTCTCCATACCAGCATGGTCAGTGGCTCACCTAAACCATTCCAGGACATTGCATAACCTCATATGGTCCTTGACTATAGTGATCATTCCCACAATAGCTGAAACTGGATATATGCTCCATAAATCTGCTGGCCATGGACCACATTGACAACTCTTTTAGAGTCTCCACCTATGCCATCTGCTATTGGGACTAGGTACAGTGATCTGTTTTCCCAGTATATCCAGTCTAAAGTGTCACAAGCAAAACAGTCCATCACGGCACAGACTACTGGGTCATTCTCTACATCCTATGATGGGCCTCCCCCCCCTTTCAACCATTCCTGGACATTTTCATACAGACCCCTGTACTGGCTATGGTGATCATTCCTTGATAGCTGTCACTGGACTTGTGAACCTGGTGTCAGCCAGCCTCAAATTAGATCTCCACTTCCGGCACAGCATTGGATAAACCAAATTCCTGTTGAATTTCTTATGCATTTTGGCCATGGTTTGCCACTGGCATAGCTTTTGAGTGCAACTGCCCTCCTAACATCATCCTGACCATGGAATGGAGGCCATAGATGGCATTCACAAGCTTTTATGTCTGAGGTCTTTGATTTTAAGGGCTTTGTGCGACCTGGTGTGATCTATAACTGCATTGCAATATGCTACCTTACCAGGTCATTCTGTAGCTTCATAAACATGCAGGTTAGTCTAAGTTGGCTGGATTTATAGGAGAGAACATTTTTCTCTAAAGTGGATTCTCCATGTACTGACCCTAGCCTGTATCTCGCATAAAACCCAAAATTGCATTTTGTACATTGGGAGACCAGAGACAGAGTCAGACACCTTTGTAAGGGAGTGTAAATCCTTCCATTTTCATATTCATATATTACATATTTGCCAAACCTTTTAATATTGGATAGCATATGAAGGGAAAAAAACCGCATTTTTTGCTTAGATAAATACTTACTTGATCATAAAACGGGCACATTGTCCGAAGTCCTCCCTGCAATTACATCCTGGAAGAGCTTGTGCATCCACTCCAGTGGTAACTGTTGATTGATGGGATTTGATGCCAAGCCCTCTATCCAAGGGGATACCACTCTAGTTGTATGTTTGCCTTGGTAAGCTGAAGACTTTTTGGGGGTGCTCTACAGATAATATGAACTTCTTAGTGACAGATGTAAGGGGAAGTTGTTTACATTTGCATCATGCGCAAGGGAGAGAATGTTGGCATACCTCTATGTTACTTTCATGTACTGTAGCTGAAATTTATTTGGATACAGTATTTGTGGAAATTGTACATGATCTAAGCACAAAACTAACTAAATGACTGCTTCAAGAAATGACCCAGAATGAGTCTAAAGTATGCTATTTTTAATAGTTATTGAAATAGAGAAAAGGAATTTTGCCAGAATAGGCAATACCAGCTTCTGAAAGTGCAATGAATGAATTACCAAATAAAAAAAATGTCAAAAAAATGTTATCGGCTCTTTTTTTTTAATACAATTTACTTCTTAAGTCCAGAAAGTGAAAATGACCATGTGGAGCCAGCATTTATTTTTATAAGTGCACATCGGAAGTAAGACCAAACTGTGTATTCTATAACCCAAATTACACCAATCAATCTTACACCAAAATAAAGGGAATTCAAAGTTGTTTTAACAATACCTACGATATACAATATCTTTTTAAAACAACCAGAATAACCAGTAAGGAAAACCTGGGAAAGTCTTTTCTTTAAAAATCTAACCCAATGCAAAATTACAAAACTGTAGAGTGCCACCTTTAGCACTTCTGTTGCTAAATAAGCCAACAATGTGTTGAGTATACTTTTTTAGTTTGAAAGGGCTAGATTTGTGAGGTAGTGGATGTACGTCTAACAGATTATGATAATTGAAGAAAATATTTTGCTGTACAGATTGGTTTTACTGCCATATTTGATAACTCTGAACGTTTTTCTTTATCACTAATCTGAAACTCTTGTCAAGGTGTGGACTTATGCATATGATGTGATATTTCATTTATTTTCAGGTAGAAGACATCGATAATGATGAAACAGCATGCATTTTGGCCAACTTGATTTATGAGGTATCAATTTTTCATAAAAGCATTCCTGACATGATGAGTGTATGTGCAAGCCAAATACATTTTTCAAAACAGTAGGGTATGGGCATATAAACAATAAAGATATCTTTAGTATATACTTGCCAGAAAGTTTCCCAATAGGTGGGCTTATCATCAGATAAATACAGACATGCAAATACTTATGATTTTGATTGCAAGTCTTACTAAAATGACACTTAAATTACAAACTTATAGAATTATAGACAGAATTTAAAAAAATATGATAGTTGTGGTTAATCCTGATACTGGCTTGTCTGTATTTGATCCAGATATGGGTTTCATATTAAATTCTGTGGAGTTAGAGAACCAGACTAAATTGACAGGAGTACTTAGAATGCGTTAGACTGCCCTTATTTTCCATTCAGAACATTTGGTTCCAACAACTGAAAACATGTTCAGGGTGAAAAGAACAATAAACCCCTTTAAAAAGTATAAAAATTAGTGCAAAAGTAAGAAAAAGATTATTCTTTTTTTAAAAGCGATTATGTGTATTGGATATCATGTCAGGTTGATTTGAATATGTCTCATTGTGGGAGAGATGATTGCTGTCACCATTTGAAAGTTAAAATAAACCCAAAGATTATGTCAGTTAAGACATATCAAGAAGCCATGGAGCTCCATGGAGTTTTCTGAAACTTTATGGAAGGTAATTAAGGTATGAGTATACTTTACAAACTTTGTAGTTGAACGTAATTTTTGCCTTCATATCCTCACTTCATATCCTCAGTCTTAGGTAACACTTCTGAACTTTTTTAAATGCATGCTTTCCAAATGAAGAAAAGCAGTACATAATATTTTGTTGCACTGTACTGAAAATTGATCTAACTTAAAGAAAAATATTGACTGTCTTACTTAGAAGGGGATCTTGTTAGGGTTGGCAGGTCTGATACACCTAGAGTGTGGTTAAAAATAAGTTCCAGCTCTTGAATATAGACTGTTGAATGAGTATTTTTTAAATGTTTGTCATTTGGCGTGATTAATTAAAATTTGAATATTTTTATTAATATTTTGATGGGAATGCTTCTGGTATTTGTTGATGGTTAGTAATCCATTATTAGAAGGCCATTTGATATATGCAACATACAGTTTTGAAAGGTCAGATACCAATGAGTCTCCATTAAGAGGTTTATAAAAGATATGTCACATGTAGGCAAAGATTGGTAATTTTTTTATATTTTCATATTTTTATTCTAAGTTTGCTGAAGAATAAACTGGGGGGGGTGTGTGGTATTCTGACATATGATTTTGTCAAATAAGACAAAATTCTTGATTTTTCTGTATTTTCAAGAAATGTCAGTTATGAAAGAATCTTATGAGAATTTCCCAAGTAGGAACTTATATATGAGCAATTACTGTGCATTAACTAAGGTTTAAGTTTTCCTGAGCTTTATGCTGGGGGATACCCAATGATGGAACTTACTCCATTTCCATGATATAGAGTGCTTGAGAGCATATAACTCACCATGAACAGGATATCAGTTAGTTGTTGGTTAATCCTCTTAGTAGATGTAGGTATCCATCAACAGCCGGGTCAACTGGAGCAAACAAGGTCAAATGCTCTGTTCAAAAAGCACATCACCAACTATAGTTGGTCTTGAACCCGCAATTTCATAGACCTAGAGCTACCAAACAGCATTATAGACACAGCATTATAAGCATGAGTTGTTTATAGGATAATTTATTTTGTAGACTTACGCCTACTGCACATATAGACAGACCAAACAGTATTACAAGAAAAGTTCTTTACGGGGTAAAATATTGAATTTTAATCAGTTCTCTTTAACAGATTATTTTCTGTTTTTCTGTAACCATATCAATACTGGGAAATATTTTTTTCACTGTATTAATTATCGAAATCATAATACATAATACTAAGATAATTTTTGTGTCACCTGTTGGCATATTGAAAAACACATACTATCTTTCTGACAGTGACTATCACTGTCAGAAAATATAGTATCAGTGTTTCTTCATTTATGGTGCCCTTGGAACATCCATAACCTTCTGTCGCATGTTAGGAAAAGACCTTGGATGTAAATATTGACTATTTTGAACAGATATGAAGCACATGACTATTTCTATCTCATGATTACCTTACTGACATCATAGTGATTTGATGGCAGTGATACTATGTGATAATTACTTTACTAGCATCATGGCAATTTAATGAGAATGATACTGTAATAATTACCATACTGACATCACAGTGATTTGATGACATTGATACTATGATAATTACCATACTGACATCACAGTGATTTGATGACATTGATACTATGATAATTACCATACTGACATCACAGTGATTTGATGACATTGATACTATGATAATAACCTTACTGACATCACACTGATTTGATGACAGTGATATTGTTATTATTACTCTTACTGACACCACAGAAATTTGATGACAATAATACCATGTCATCATTACCTTGCTGACATCACATTGATTAGATGACAGTGATACTATGAAAGCCTTATTGTTGTAAAGTGAGTCTTCTCTTCATGTCAAGTTTATCTTAAATGAAAATGGATGATCATTATTGCAGTTTTTTTTTTACTAGGTCCTACATAAAAATGGTGCCAGTCGTACAGCTAAAATATGCATGCTACGATGAATGTGTTAAAAATTTGTTATTACTGTGGAAATTCTATTTGCCAAGTAGAACATCAGTCCCTTTGAGGGATTCTTGTTGTAGTTTGTGTAAGAATTCATATCTTGAGTTGGGCATATACTAGAATTGTTACTTTGGTCATTGCATCTTTTAGCCCATCCATCCATCATACCTTGGTGAAAGATTTAGTTGAGCTTTCAACCACTGGTGGTTCATCCATGTCTTTATAACATAGTTTTAGTTTCAGAGTATCATTTTCATGTATATTTATACAGTTTGACTGTAGTACAGAATGATATGAGTTCTTTAAGTTTACATCACTTTTCATTTCAGAACAAAATAAAGGGATACATTTCCCATCAACATCAGAAATTGGTTGTCAGCAAGCAGAATCCCTTTCCACAGTTGTCGACAGTTATATGACAAAGCTACAGTGTGTTGTTGACATAGCAAGAAGAAACCTTGATGAAAGTTGAGCTGGTTTTCTTGTGCTTTGAAATTGTCAAGAATTATCATGAAGCAATCACCAGAAAGAGAACTATAGCCAGTCTCACAAATCAGATGGCTACCACCACAGCTTAATTGTTATGAATGAAAGATTTTATGTTATTGTATGAAGATGTTCATAGAGGTAGTTATGGAAGTGCGAAAACAACATGTACATATCATATTGGAACTAGATTTGAATCAGCAGTGCCCTTCAAGCATAGAGAGGACACTTTTCCCCTAAGCTCATAAAGACTGCCACTGCAGATCACTGAAATATTTTCATTAATTTCCCCCATTATTCATGTATAGATGTTAATTTTATTGTTTTATTGCAAAAAAGAAAGCACAAAGAATGATGCTCCCATAAGATATAAAAAAAAATTCAAATTATTTTTTGACAAAGTGCTCCTCTGCACTTTTCTTCTCTCCCACACTTATTGTTGACAGAGTGCCCCACTCCGCTCATTTCTTCTCCCGACTCCTTATAAAGTTCCCCACTAAATTCCTCATTTCTCCCCTATTCTTTTTGTGGACAAATTGCCCTACTCCACTCCTCTCTTCTCTATTTTATCAGGACTAATGCAAGGTGATACGGCACTTTGTGCGAAACAGACATTTTGTTGTGTGGCACCCCCCGATCGGTATTAAAACTTTGGAAACATGTCAAGAACAGTAAATTTCACCAAATAAAGTTTTTCATAGTAAGAAAAAACAAAGGTTTTTGTTTCATTTTATCAACCTTGTCTGATTTTTGTGCCCCTTTTCTTCTCAGATTTGGTGTCTCTCAGAAAACTGCTCCCTGTGTATGCAAACTGTTTGCACATAGCTTGTGCCTTTCCCTGTGTTTTATGATAGCAAAATGAAATTAATCATTAGCCCTGAAATCAGAAAGTGTTTTCACTATATACTTTTTTTCCTAAAGTGTGTCAAAGATTTCAGTGAAATTTAGGTGATACAGTTGTATATGCTGCATGGAGATCACATTTTTTGTGTTGTGGATCAATTCACATATCCTGATGACTGTATTAACCAGTGTACCATGTAAAGTAGACGAGTTTACAATGCACATCCAGTATGAGTGCCATGGTAGCCATCTTCAAAATCATGTTATAGCTACTCCTCCAAAATGGTGATGGAGTTTTCACAAAAAGACTTATGATGATGCCTAGTTGGTCCTAAACGAAAACTGAGCCAATCTGACATTCAGTATGACCTTCTTGGCAGCCATATTGAAAATCTTGCTGTAGGAATTCCTCCTGAGTGGATGATATATCAGCAGTGGAGTTTTCACCAAAAGATTCCTTATGATGTCTAATTAATCATAAATGAAACTGCTTAACTTAATCCATTATAGCTGCCACAGGCGTCCTGTTGAAAATCTTGTAATAGCTCCAGAATATCAGATATGGTTTCAGTGCCCGGCAGTTAACCCTTTACTTCACAGATGCACTTTTGGACCCCCTTTATCCCATTCTCACAGAAGAGCTTCTTGGATGCCCCCATCTAATTTGGATACAAGTATTTTTGGATGCCAGTGTACTATCCTCATGGAAGCGTTATCAACACCTACAGTAAGTATCAGCCATTTTGAGCTGGTATTTGTTGCTCCACCTTTGGAGCAAACTCCCCAATTAGAAACTACAGGCATTAAGGTAAAGGGCCATTATGTCACATCATGTGGTTGCTATCATGTAGGTGTAGGTACTGGAGTTTTTCACACTTTCTTCATGACATTACATCTTTGATTCCTTCGTTGGAGAGAATCTTGTCATTTGACCAATAAAAACTATAGTCAGGAGCCTTAATTATCTCCATAAAGATCACGCCAAGAAAGCAGACATCTCAGGTACACTGGTGTCTGTCCAGTTTGCATCACTGGTTTCATGATCTGCATGTTGTGGAGCTGCAAATTTATTTGTTTCAGTATAGAAAGAGTCTAGTTCTGGTGCTGTTTCCTGCAAATTATGTGATGGTCCTGACTGCTAAGTAAATGGACTTCTGTCAGTATCTTGCACATCTGCAAACCAATTTGGCTGAACATCATCAGTGTCACTCGAGTCTGATGACATTTCAGTGTCAATATCTGAAAATTTCAGATCCTTCAATCTTAATGGCATCATTATTGATAAAATCTGGTATTTCATCAGAACTGAATCCAGAAAAATTGTTTTCACCTCCAGACAAATCACTGTAATCAACAGGCAAAGAGGAAATTGCCATGACGAAATCAGGGAATTCCTTTCATAAATACAAACTTTCATAACTCGATTGAAACTTTGTATATTGAAAAGAATGGAAGAAATTAGCAATGCAAACATTGTTAATTTTGTTGTTTTTTTTGTTTTATATGCCCCACAGTTATGGCAGATTTAGTGTTTTAAACACGTTAAAGCTACATAATACGTAACAATGTATGGAAGAAGACTTGCCATATTTGCTCTGCATTCTAAAAATGTGATTTTTAACATAGAGAACAAAATGAATTTATACTATTAATGTAAACTTCAGCATCATATTAGGAAGAATTACAATTATAAGTAACTTACATATGTTGAAAAGGCCATAATATTTATATCGAATTGAGGCATTACAATTGGCTAAAGACTCCATTTTTTATGCGGCTGTGGAAAAAAACTACATATAATTGGTGGGTTAAATTTAGATTTATATGGTCTAATATTAGGAAATTCATCATTAAAATCGGATTTTAGTTTAGATGATTGATTAGTTTTTACCAGCATTTGGTTACCTCCTGGCGAAGCAATATTTAACTGGAAGATGTTATCTATTCATAGTAGACACTGTGTAATTCGTAGAAATGCATAAACAGGGGGCAAAGGTAATAACATAGTTATGCATAGATGGGGGGCAAAGGTAAAGGCATAGAAAAGCATACCTGGGGAGTAATGGGTTAAGATATAGTCATAATCTGCTATTTATATTAACTGGGCTGGATTCTCCACTTTCCAAAATGGATGCTGTTCTTTCTTGAGTTTGGATGATTAGAATTATTATTATGAAGGCTTCAAGACTATAATAAGCCTGATATTGTTGTAGGCACCACAGACTTATGATTTATAAAATTCAGATGTTTTAGTGATATAGACATAGCCAAAGAACTAGTAGATTAAGAGTTGAGAATGGTCAGTGATGGTTGGTCACACAGTTTCATCAACCGGAATGAGTTCTCTCAAGATTTTATAGCATATAAAAAAATCCTTCTACAAATATAAAGATCAGATTTTATTCTTAAAACCTGTCTCTGGATAACGGATATGTACAAAGGTAAAATAGTTCAAATTTATGTTGAACCTTACATGTATTACATTGCTAAAAATTTTACAGGAAGACCTGGTTCCATAGAGTCATTTAGGAAACAGGTGTTCTGTCTGTAGTATACTGCACTTTGTGGCTTGGGCACATGTATATTGACAGCCAAAAATGTAAGAGACACCATGAGGTAAAGGGTTAACAAGATGTCTTATCTTGGATTCCTCTAAATTCTTTTTGGCCAGTAGAGCATCAGTCTGTATATGCAACTGTTGTTTTATCAGCCATAATGACTTTGACCTTTGACTCCGAAATCAACAAGCCTTTTAAGTGTAAGCCCTTCAGACATGAAGCTAAATGGTCTAGGACTAAATTATTATGCATAAGTGTTTCTTCTTTAAGTCAGTGACCTTGACCTTTGATCCCCAAATCAAAGGCTTCTTTCTGACCCAAATACCCAGTATAAGCCATTCACTCCACAAACTTTGGTGAAGGTAATTATTTTCTTCAGAAACATTTTTCATTTGTCATCAACCGTGACTTTGACCTTTAACCCCTAAATCAGTAGGTGCCTTGCTTGTCAAGTCATCCACAAAGTTTAGCAAGGGTTTGTGGCATAGGACTTGAGGTATTCTGTGGAAACCATTTACCTTTCTTGGAGTCCCTCTGACTTTTCCCATTAACTCTATTAACAGGTGTCTTCCTTGGCTCAGATTTGAGTTACCTACAGTTTTGTCAAAACATCTGGTGCAAAACTTTAGTATTGTGGAAATAGTTTATCAGTTCTTGTAACTATGACTTTTTGACCACAAAATGAATAAGTGGCTTCTCCATCTCAAATACAAGACATCCAGTTTGCTCAAATCAGGTTATAAAAAACATTGTGCAGAAACCATTTTTCTTCCTCGAGTTCCCACAACCTTTTATCTTTTACCCCCAAATCAATAGGTGTCTTATCTCGAATGCAAGCCATTTGCATAGTTTTGTCAAGATATAGAGTATAAAGTTAAATTATTGTGTGGAAACTTTTTTTCATCTGTCAGTTCTTGTAACCATGACCTTTGCCTTTTGAGTCCAGCATAGATAGACTTCTTCCTTGCTCCAAATGGAGAACTTTTTGTGCAGAAATGAAATAGAGAAAAAGATAAACATGAAATTACATGCACCACCTATTGCTGGTATATGAAAATTGGAAAGTGAATCGGGTTTATCCTGTTAATCCTCAGCAAACTTGATATGGATTGATATAAGAAGTGTAAAACATTTTCACTTTCCAGATTTTCCTGTTGTTTATCCTCAACACTTTCAGTCTTTCCATTTGAATTATCTTGATTAAAAAAAAGTGAGCAGAAATTTTAGGCTTTTTACTGAAATGTCTGTGACACAAGGTATGCAAAGGTAAGACAGTCAATCAGAACTTAGCATTAAACAAAAATGACATTGACTGGTGAGTTTTCTTCCTGTCTGAACCAGCATATACAGTGTATATCCTTGCATAACCCATTGCTGTTGTGGGTTCAATGCCATTTTTCAGCACACAAAAGGCTATAATGGCAGCCTGTATAACTGGTGGAGGAAGAATCAGGGAAATCCCTGGTAAGAACCAATGACTCACAGGAAGACACTGGCAAACTTTCTCACATACCAACATTGGCCGAGCTGTAGACTCAAATGCACATAGAGGTGAGATGGCAGTGGTTGGTAAAGGTGAGTATTTTAGACTACTTTGCCACCCAGGGCCCCCATGCGTAACGTGAAAAGCATGTGTAGGATGTATATCAATTTGTTAACAATTCTATATTTCTGGCACTGTTTTGAGCGTTAGGAGACTTCAGTTTTGCAGCAAATTTTCACACTTTGTGGGAATCACACATTCAAGATGCAGCCCTAAGTGTAGACCAACACTACTTTGCACAAACTTGAGAAGTCCTGATACCAGGATGATCCTGGTGAAGACCGGAATTAATCCAAAAGTATTTATAAAGTTGATAACAGAAAATGACACGACTGATACATGTTTAAAAGAAATTAAAATGGCTGAGGCCAGGATATTGGCAGCTAATATCTTATAATGCAAAAATCTTATCATTGACACCACTGCTTTAGTTGCCACCAGAAAAGTTAACCATACATCCTGTCTAAACTTTCCAATAGTTTTGTGTTTTCTGGCATAACAACAAAATTAAGTTAATTTGCTGCTGAGGCAACTGGAATAAAGTGTTTTACCAAATGATGCATCATAATAGCTCACCTATACCTGGTAGATACAAAAATCTCAGATCAAATTAATGACTTGTCAAGGGTTATAATTGTCTCAATGGCCTGCTTTCATTAACTTGCCCACTTTCAAGATAAATTCTAAAACTGTGTACTGCATTTGTATAGAGTCCATCTTCCCAATTATACAGCATTATGTTCAAAGTTTAAGTCTTGAGATGTAAATGTTAACATGTATACAATAAATACATTGTCAAGAAAAGATGGTCATTACTAATTTTATATTTGAAGCTATGTCCAGTCTTCTTCAACGAGTCTACCTTATCATTTATTAGCTTCAAAGACAAGAATAGAATGATTTGATAAAGTACATAGCTTCAACATGGATTGCTTGTGGAGGGGAGATCAGGCCCAAATAGATTGATCCAGCAGTGCATCAGGAGGGGGAGGAGAAAGAGATTTGTAGCTGACCGATATAAAATTTTTTTTCAAAATCTGTCTTTCATAAAGAAGTCATCCATGTCCTTTTTGAGGACTCCATTGTTCTTGCCAACAACAGGTATTAGTTACTTCTCATATGTCAGAAAAAGGGCATCCTCCCCAAAGTCTATTAACTTATTACACAAGCACACATTGTCATGGACGTATCCTCTTTTAACTCTCTAATCCACAAACACACTTCCCTATTCATAAAGCAGATGAAGCTGACATTCACCATGCTTCTCCCATTTGCATGGACTGGTTTACCAATAACAACACCTAATTTATGCTATGGTAAGTTGGTGTAAATATGTATCACAGGCTGGCCATAAGGCATGGAATAATGATGAATTTACCCAAAAATAAACAAAATATGATTAAATGAAGAATTAGAATGATCACTGATGATAAGTTTTTCCCAATTAATAACAGGTAAAAATGAAACAATAGTAATAAATATTAGCAAAATTCAAGGGTTTTTAAAGGGTGTCAATGCAAATTTAAAGACTTTTAAGTTGTGCCCCCCCCCCTTTTTATATACTAATTTACAAGGGTTTTTCCAAGACCAGCAATCAAATTCAAGGGCTTTTCAGGACCAATGCATTCTAACAACCAGGTGACTGCAACTCTTGTCTGCATTAGTTGCCTCTTACAGAAGGAAGCATTCTACAGCCCCAAACATGCAAGAGAGCTTTCTAGGGGAGATAATAAAAACAAACATTAAATATATTCACAATATTTATTGTGAAAATGCATTGTAAGACCAGAAGATTCATAGCTTTGTCACACAAACTGGTTTTCAAAATTAAATGAACAGTGCAATATGTTCCTCTAGTTTAAAAGTTGAGGAAGGATTCAATTTATTTCACTTGAGCAGCTTCTTCCTTAGATTTTAGACTTGCCTTTTCGGATGGGTTTTTAAACAAGATGGGTATGAAATTTACACAAAAAAAATAACAGAAGCCTCCTTCCCAATGAGATACTTTTCATATAAAAAAAGTTCTGAACAGAACAAGGCCAAATGAAAAGCAAGGTATTACAATTAAAGCTGCATTTTTTACACTGTTCTCTAGGGGACAAGTTTGGTGTAAATTGTTTAGTTTTAATGTTATCAAATTACAAGTCCATTACTTTCATAGGAAATTCAACTAGTATGTTTAGAATAATACTTTCAGCTTGAAAGGTTTGCAGTTCATTGATTTTACAACCAAGAATAAAGATGTTCTATCAATCTGACTTTATCAAATATAAATGGACAGACTAACAGAACCTCCCCCATGTATGTGGAAAAGACTGGGAAATCAAACTTTGGAACAAGATTTATATCAAGGACAAGGCTTGTTTAATCTGTTGGTACAAATCTTACTCCTTAAGGGTTAGCTAGCCCAATTCTGGGTCTTAATTCTCTTCCCTGACTATCACATGCAACAATTTTTGGCAAAACATGGAAGTCTGTGTACCATAAATGCATTACAGTACATGTGCTTACAACATTATGTGAACTTGTCTACCATAAGCATAGGACAGATTGACATAGCCCAGAAAAACTCTGTCCAATGGGAGACAAAAAATGTTCTACTCTATATAAATAGTTGCAGCAAAATTTAATTTTTTTTAATATGAAAATATTGGGGGTTTTTTTTTGCACCATTTCTATAATGATTTAAACAAAATACAAACTTTTTAGAAATTAAACTATGTGACCCTATTAATCTTAATGTTACTTTTGCACTGTTGTAACTCTAAGCAAAATGCTCAGTTATAATGATAATGGTGTACAACTCGTAATCTCATTCATTTAAAAAACTATTATTTACATAGTAGGAAAATTTGTAATTGTTTGATTTTTGTAACTTCTGTAACCAAATCAAAAAAAGAAAAAAAGTTCAAACTGGAATTAGGTGAGTCTAAATATGATGAAACTTCACCATTAATGACAATCAAATTAAATTGCAAAACACTAAAATTAAACACACCAACACAATTTTCCAAAAGCCAAAAATTAAAAATTTACAAACACTTAGTGTTGCATATTTCCACATCAACAGAGTTTGCTTATCAAATGATGGCATCTATTTATTTATACCTTTAACACTGGTGAAAACAGAATACATCACAGCAAGCTCAATGACATATAAACTTGCTGATCGTCATGGTAGTAATTATTCAAACATTTTATACTGAAGTAAAATTTCATTTCCATTTTCACAAAAGACAACTGACAGACAATTTTTATGCAAATCATTCACCCTTGCATTACAACAGTTCACTTTCAATCCAGGCCAATTGTGAGTTAATAAACAGAAACCCACTGCAAATATAAAATGAGAAAAAGGTCATAAAAAATGCAGCAAATTATTTTTCTTAAAAATTTTTTTGCCAAATGGGGCTAGGATAGTAACCAGAGTATTTACACCAGTTGACAACAGTCAACTGCATGCTGACTCTAACTTGAAATACAACAAACAATGACATACAAGTTTAAAACAAGATAGAAAACAAAAGACAAACCAGAGATTCTAAACATGGACTTGTGACAGTTTCATGGTAATATCAGTCTTCTAAACATATAAACATATATGATAGCTACAGTGCACTGTCTTGAGCAAAGAAAATCATGAATGTCATTTAATCAAAATTGTGCATTAGATGTCACTATACCATACTGATGAGGCATTCTTCACCAAAAGCATACAGAAAAGGGCAAGAAGATTGGCTTGTTTGACCTTGTTTTTTGTGGCACATCAATTTGCAACAAGACAAATTGATTATTTAATCACTGAAATCATTGGAACTTGAAACCTGTCATCAGTAACTGGGATATTGCTATATCTTGGATAACTGATTTCATACTGAAAAGTTGATATCTGTTCCTGATATATGCATTGCATGAGCCAGTTCCTACTACAGTCCTACCCGTTTATGTCGACATCCTCGGGCCCGAGGAAATATTGTCGTCATAGGTGGATGTCGAGATAAGTGTGGGGGGGGGGATGTACTGAAAAAAAGATACAAGTTAAATTCGTCAGTAAGGGGTGACCTGTCATCAGTGAGAAGCATTTACACTTTCAGAAACCAAACAATGCAAATTTTGATTACATGAAGACAAAACCAGTGTCAAATACACTTGTATATTGACAAATTACATTTGTGTAATAAAATCCACAATAAAATATTGCATCGGTCACATCCTGATATGAAAAACATTCACTACGATCATGCAATGTCGGCATAAGCATATGGTTGCATAGTTGTTATTTACACGCTTGGAGTACATGCACTTAAATTGGCCTAGATTTTGGTCAGTCAATTCCCATCTTACTGAGGCTACCAAGGGATGGGGCTATTCACAGGGAAATGAAAACCTGTCAACAAGTTGGTTTAAACAGTACGTGTATTTAGTTACAGAAGTCATCGTGAAAAGTACATA